>CAUYOR010057376.1:0-16605 GCA_963573925.1 Callimico goeldii
CCGAGGCAAGTGGATCACGAGGTCATGAGATCGAGACCAGTCTGGTCAAAATAGTGAAACCCCGTCTCTACTAAAGATACAAAAAATTAGCTGGGCATGGTGGCGCCTGCCTGTAATCCCAGCTACTTGGGAGGCTGAGGCCGGAGAACTGCCTGAACCCAGGAGGCGGAGGTTGCGGTGAGCCGAGATCGCGCCATTGCATTCCAGCCTGGGTAACACGAGCGAAACTCCGTCTCAAAAAAAAAAAAAAAGAATCTGCACAGAGAATCTGCTCTACTGATGAAAGTAATGAAAATGGTGTCCTGCAAGTTTAATGAAACCCTCACTGGACTCCAAGCTCCATGAGGGCAAGAACTTTGTCTTTTGTTTTGAGTTATTTCCAGGCAATTGGCACAGGGCCTGGCATATGGTTCATGTCCATTTTATCTACATAACACATTGTACCTCACATAGGCCACAACCATGCAGTGTTTATCAGGACTAATCCATTTAATCCAACCAATATTTGTTGGCTGTCTTTATTCCTTACTGAAAAATATATTGAGAAATTATTATGTCCCAAGCAATATGCCTTTTTCAGGGTGCCTTCTAGAACCTAGAGTGCTGAGGGTAGATTCATTCATTCCTTGATCTATTTACTCACACACACACTCACTTGTTCATTAAGTATTTATGTTTTAGTTTTACATGGCTATCTCAGCCCACTATCTTCGTCAGATCTCCTAGAAGAAAAACAAGGTCAGCTTGCCCTCATCCCTGCACCCTGACTATCCAAGAACCTTAGTCGTCATTTTACACACACACACACACACACACACACACACACACACACACACACACGCACTCTCTCTCTCTCTCTCTCTCTCTCTCTCTCGCATGCTCTCTCTCTCTCTCTCAGGAAAATTCTTTCTATTCCATTAAGATTTTGTCAATCAGGTAAATCATATTTGAAGGCCTGAAAGGAGACTCCTAATTTGTGAGCCTTGTATTGCCAGAAAATAAGCTATGATGAGAACAACAAGGCAATGTCAACAGAAGGTCAAAAAACAACCTTTTTCTTCTGTACAGACATTTTTATTCCGTAAACAGATTTCAGGAGATCATGTTCTCTTTCTGAAAGTGTAATCATAGCAAAAAAGAAATCAAGGGCCAAATACATTTTGGCTCATGTGAAACAACCTTATGAGGGGCATTAACTTGATCTCCAAGAACCTAGAAATTTCCCCTGGCATTCTGGGCTCCGGATCATTCACAGATGAATTTCCTTTATCCATCACAGCCCCATTCCTGGGATTTAGTGCTTGAGATTTCCCTGCTCCTTTTGGTTTATGCTTAATCCTAATAACTAATTCTGAGCCTCCTGCCTGGGAAGTTTTTGCCATAGAATTTATTGGCATTTACCCAGTCAGAAAGGAAGTGATTGATTCTTCCTTCACTCTTCTGCACAAAAGCTAACGGCTGGGCAGAAATATCACCTGCCTTAGCACTGGCCTCTCCCAGGCTCGCCTCTTGACCTATTCTCTTGATTTCATCCCTCCAGTCTCCTCGGGGACATTAGTTCATCAATTACTCTGTTTCTGTTTCCCATCTTCAATCACTTCCTCTCTGCTGGCTACTTCACAGCAACTTACAAACATGTTTAAGGCTTCTTTATTCTGGGAAAATGACAAAATAGAAATCCTCTTCTCGATTCTACCCAACTCCAAAGTTATTTCCTATATCTTGCTTTTTCGAGACAGCTGAGCTTTTTGATAGAATTCATTTACTTTCTGTCTTCTCTGTATCATCATCCATGTAATTCTTGAACCAGGCCAAACTGGCTTGTGGCCTCATCAATTCACTGAAACTCTCGCACCAAAGATCATCAATAACCAAGTAAAACTCAACTTCAGAGTTTATTTGGCTGGGCCTGACTGTGACATTTCATTTAAGCTTGTGGTCATTCACGTATTCACAATCTTTAGGTGTCAAGCACTCAGCTACAGGCTGGGCTTGTGGACAGGCCTGTCGTCCTGGTTCCTTCTGTCCACCAGGAATAAAGATGTGACCTAAAAGGGACCCAGCAAAAAGCAGTCTTGGCAGAGGGGATGGCAGTTGCAAGGACACTGTGGGAAGGAATATGGCATATTTGGAAAAGTGAAAGTAGGGCCATGTTTCTGGGACACAGAAAGCAAGAGAGAGAGAGAGCTGTCAAGATGGGGCAGGGGGACATGGAGGACCCAGACCTCATGGCCCATACATGTAGATTTTTGATGTCATTGTGAAGCTGTGGGGAACTGGCGCCTGCTCTACCCTTATAATCACATTGCACACACTCACCATCCTGAATGCCAGGTGCCAGGAAATCATCAAACTATTATGGACAAATAATGGCAAAGAGAAATCTGACTACATCTCAATTCCTATTATGCTGAAAACATAGCCATTCACTTCGTTTGGTTTGGAGGAGGAGACTGTGGGTTTATGAGCTTGTTGACAAGGGAATATGTCCACACTAAATGGACCAGTTGAGACAGAAATGCAGACGGGCCTTACTGCATGACTATAAATCAGTACAAAACTGCTGTCAGTAAACTATATGGCCAAACTATATGGAGTTTGCATACTCCAAAACATGCAAAAACAGACACACACACACACATACACACACTGGAACCCACACATGCCACCCACCAGCAGGCATTGCCTCATTTTTTTCTGAGTTCCTAAATTAGAGCTTGTACCAGATAATAAAATAGACGGGATATTCGTTATCATCAAACAAATACAAAACTGAGCTTTAGATAACATAAGGATTCTGAAAGTTAAGTGCCATTTTATGATGACACCTTTCAATTTAGAAGCGCATTGCAGATAAAACACGGCTTTTGCATAAACCATTGATGTATCGTACTGTTAAGATCAATGAATTATTAAAAGAATAATCTCTTAAATACCAAGAAATTGTCTTCTAGTGTTCTCTAGGGGCCACGGGTAGATGCGTTACTCATACTAATTCACCACTACCCTGACTGTAATTTACATACACTCCAAAATACCCACCTGACATCACAGACACTGGGTCTTCCTCCCATACACTCAGCTAATGTGAGACCCTGTGGACCGAGCCTGTGGTAAGGGAAGGGACACCGTGCCCTCTATTTATCTAGACAACTGAAGTGGACGCTGTGATAGACCCTTCAGATTGTCCTTCAAAGAGGACTTGTCAACTCAGTTGCTGGGTGTGATTTCTGGGGACAGTCTGAACGCTGATCCTCTTGGGAATTGCTTCAGCTGCAGAGAGCTGCCTCATGCAAGGTTTTGCTCCTTCCAGGCAGCCCATATCTAAATACTGAATGAAGTTAAGCATACTTTTTAATAAATAAGCACTTTAATAAATAAAAATGCTAAACTGCAGCTCAGACTCTGTTTCCCAGAAAACCCAACCTGAGACAATCTCACTTAGAATTCCAGCCCCAAATAAATGGGTGAAGCTTTTCTCTCCACTACTCCACCCTTCTGTCACTCACTGGAAATGCCATTCCCGCTTCATCCATCAGGCAAAATCCCATGCCCTCATCAAGGTCCAGGTGAAATCTCCCACCTCTGTAAGCATTCCCCACAGTCATCTGCTCCTGGCTCTGTGATCTCAGAAACCTCTGGACTTTTAGACCACCATCTCTATCATCCATTAGCTCAGTGCTACAATTCAAGAGAATTATAATAGGAGCCATACGTCATTTTCAATTATCTAATATCCCCTTAATAATTGTAAAAGGTGGAATTCATTTTCACAATATGTTTTATTTAATGTTAGGTAACTAAAACTTATCATTTTAATATATAATCATTATAAAAACTATTCACCAGATTTTGAAAATAATTTTTTCTTTATTCAGTCTTTGAGATCTGATACGTATTTCATACTGATAACACATCTCAATTTAGACCAGCCACATTTCAAGTGCTCAATAGTTCCACGTGGCTTATTGCATTGGACAGTGTAGATGATAAGCATCAGAGGCATGAAGATTAAGACTTAGTCCATGGATTGGCATGCAAAGGAGTTTGATAAATGTTTGCCGATGAGTGAACAAATGAATAAAGGGCCAATGATAAATGAATGAAGAAATAATCAAGATAAACTCATAAAGGCACATCTTAGTGACCTTGCCTAAGCCTAGGATACATTGCTATTTCCCTCTCCCTTGCAATTTCAGGACACTACTGAGCAAGGTAGTGTATTTCTCCACATCTCTATCCACTTTGCACTGATAATGCACAGCATTAACAGCTGAGGATATGAGCTTTCAGCATCAACTTTAGAAGACAGAGCGGAGTCATTTAGTAGCTGTTAAGCTTGGATGGGTAAGCTGCTTAACCTATCCGAGGCCTCATTTTCCTCGTCTATGAAATGGGGATGGATAACAGCAGCTCCCAGGGTTGCTAAGAAAACTCCATGAGAAATTGCAGATAAATGCTCAATAATAAAGTAGCTGAGAGAGCCAAAAGTGAAGCAGAAAACCTGGAGGAAGAGTCACTTATAAATGTAACGTGAAGGAGTAATTCTTTCATTCATTCATTTATTCATTATTCGTTCATTGAATTAATATTTCTTGTACATCTCCGTGGTGGCCATTGATATGCACTTTTCAGATCTCTAACTGAAGGCAGTACATTGATCAGCTACCCCAGCTGCTGTGCGATGAAACCTGTTGCCACATTTCTTGCCAAGGTCACGTTTCCATGTGCTGCTCCTGGCCAGTTACTTAGTGCAAAAGTTATACTAAGGCAAACGCACTCCTGGGAATTTAAAACTCTTTTGATGGGCAACTTTGGCTCACGTACTCTCTGATGGCATTCCCAGAATTCTTTAGACTTGCACAGCGGTCTGAAATAATTCCACTCGAACTTTCTTTCTTTCCTCTCTCATTTACAGAGGGTCAGACCCGCATCTGGTCTGACAGCTCTTCCAGTCTTCCAGATCCCACCTCATTTGCTCTTCCAGGCATATCCCCTGATAATTATTTACCCTTTAATCCTGCCCTGGAGCTGGGCACAGTGGCTCACACTTATAATCCCATTTGGAAGGCAAAGGAGCTAGATCACTTGAGCCCAGGCGTTCGAGACCAGCCTTTGCAACATGGCAAAACTCTAACTCTGCAAAAAATACAAAAATTAGTCAGGCATGGTGGAGAAAGCCTATAGTCCAAGCTTCTCAGGAAGCTGAGAAGTGGGAGGATTGCTTGAGTCTGGGAGGCCAAGGCTGTGGTGGGCCATGAATGCGTCACTGCACTCCAGCAGGGGAGACAGAGCAAAACCCTATTTCAAAAAAAAAAAAAAAAAAAAAAAAATCCTACTACACAGAAGATGCCGACAATCTCAACCTGCAAGAAGTCTGGCACTGTTGTAAGAAATACTAGAACTACACTAGTAAACAAGGAAAATAAGGCTATTGCTCACCATGAAGCCTACACTTTTATGGGGAAACAGATAAGATATGAGTGAGTAAATGAAAAGAGAACGTCAGGTTACGAAATATGATAGAGACACCATAAAACAGGGTGATGCCTTCAAGTAAGCAGGGAAGGGCTCTTAAAGAGATAATGTTTGAGCTGAGAGCTGAATGACAGGAAGCACTACCCCTGCAAAACTTAGAAGCAGGAGGAATAATAGCTGCAAAGACGCTGAGGCAGCCACAAGCTCAGTGTGTTCAAAGAGTAGAGAGGAGCCCGATCTTGCACTCCTAGGCTCTCCCACGTGCATTGGCTTGACATACTACAAGTTTATACCGCAGGGGCCTTGGAATCTCTGTAGACATTTTCAAGCTCCTGAGTTCCTCCCTTAAAGCTATTTCATTAGCTACACAAATGGTTAACCTAACAGTTTATAATGGACACAACCAAGCAGAAAACACCTTTTCTTTTTTTTTTTTTGAATGTGAAAGGAGAGGCTGTCCCTTTCCTAGCATGTAACATTTGCTTCATTGTCTGTTTCCTCACACATTTCAACGTTTCTGTGATGGTGAATGCATGTCGTCACACATTTATCCCAACCCATGGAGTACAACCCTAATGCAAAACACGGAATCTTTGGGTGGTAACTGTGTGTCAACGATGTGCGTTCATCAGTTGGAACAAATGCACCACTTGAGAAAAACCAGTGAGTCGAGGCCTTTATTCTTAAAGAGTGAAGAAAAGACTGGTAGGAAGTTAGACCAAAGAAGTGGAAAGGAACCAGATGACGAGGGGATGGTGGCGAGTCTGGTTTTGAACCTAAGTATGATGAAAGAGGGAGCATATTAAACCACAGAGGGACACAATTGAGTGTGTATGTGTGTGTGTGTGTGTGTGTGTGTGCGCGTGTGTGTGTATCTTTTCTTAACATCCAGAAGAGGTAAATTCACAGAGACAGAAAGTCGTATTGGTGGCTGTCAAGTGCTAAGGGTAGAGAAATGCAAAAAGGCTGCTTCACGGGTGTGGGCTCTCCTTTTGGGGTGACGAAAATATTTTGAACCAGGTAGAACTGGTGGTCACATAACACTTATGAATGTGCTAAATGTCACTGAATTGCTCACCTTAAAATGAGTGATTTTATGTCCTATAAATTTCACTGACAGAAAGAAGGAAAACATCATGGCTGTTACAATTCAACCTCCTTAACATGGCATAGAAACCCCAAAAGATCATCATCCCCCTGCCTTCCCTCTGTGTCCCCACCTTTCCCATCCCCCACCTTGCTCAAGACTCCCAGTCTGGCCTTCCTTCTTGGCATTGCTCAGACTCACCAAGGCCTTCCCCACAGTCCTCCTCTCTGGTTAGAGCACACTTGCAGTTACTCACATCACTTAGCCTTCATTTTATCTCAGTCTTCCACAAACGCCCTGCTGGGAAGGCCTGCCATGGGCCAGCTAGCTATAGCCTTCCTATTAATTCCCATCCCCTCCCCTCTATTTTATTTTATCTTGTTTTTTCTTTCATGTTATCACTACCTGAATTATATTATTGTTTTTGTTTTTTCTTTTTTTGTGATGGAGTTTTTGCTCTGTTGCCCAGGCAACAATCTCAGCTAACTGCAACCTCCACCTCTTGGGTTCAAGTGATTCTCCTGCCTCAGCCTCCTGAGTATCGGGATTACAGGTGCACACCACCATGCCCGGTTAATTTTTGTATTTTTAGTAGACGTAAGGTTTCACCATGTTGGCCATGCTCATCTTGAATTCTTGACTTCAGGCAAACCACCCGTTTTGGCCTCTCGAAGTGCTAGGATTATAGGCATGAGCCACAATGCCTGGCCTATTATTGTTAATTCACCATCTTGCCCAGTAAAACGTCAGCTGCCTTGGAGCCTCAAATCTGTCTTCTCCCAGCTATGTGCCCAGCATGTAGAACAAACCTATGCATTCATCATGGAATGAGGAAATGGATGAATGGAGGCCTGCAGACAAAGGATTGCACTACTTCCTAACACAGTGCCTGGGATCGAGGACATACGCAATAAACGTCTGTTAAGGAAGTAAAAAAATAAATAAATAAAACAGGAGTCACTGGCTGCTCTCTCATAGACTAAAGTAGAAGAGGAAAACACGTGGGAGGTTACTGAGGTGGCGGTGTTGGGAGTGAGGACGACGGGGGATGATGTCACCTGGATCAGGTGGATCAGTGGAAAGAAGGAAGATCACGCAGTCAGGAGCTTAGAGATAAGTCACATGGAAAGAAGGTAAGTGTCTCCCAACGTGGAGTGGTAAGAGTAGCTGAGGTCCAGAGGAGGCTCTACTGAGCCAGACGCACGAGCTAATAGGTGATGTGCAATGGTGCAATGATTGAAAGCCACCTGCAGAACTTTCTAAAAGACACTCAGGTCCTGGATTCATGAGCTTTCACTCAAATGGAGGAGGGAATAGCACAGACCTGGCAACTGTATCCAACCCATTTCTAAACTAAAGAGTTTCATTTTCCTGCATGCCAAACAGAAAGCCATTTCATCACTTTGGAAGTGAGTGGTATACTATATTTCTCCAAGTATTATCCATGGGAAAAATTAACACTTTATAATGAATTGATCACACTTGTACGTTAGCAATGATTAGAAACCCATTAGTCGGCCCAGTCTACATTCCTTTCTTGGTTTGCTTTGCACAGTGAGTTCTTCCTGGAGTAAAAATTCAGCATGTTATTAATACATCCTGCTACGTCTTAGGCCATATTAAAAGTGCCTGTATCTATTTTTTGATTTCTCCTATTTTAAGCCCTATCTACCAAAAGCACTGATGCCAACACATACGTGTATGTATTTGAGTGATTTTCTAATATATTAACAACTAGGACTTTTCCTTTGAATATTTAATTGGCTCTAGTAATTTTGAGGTTTCTCTGTTTTGGCTTTGCTTGTTTGTTTTCATTCTATAGCGGCTAATTTACATGGAAGTCAGGAATCATGGTTGTTCGCATTAGAATTACAGGGACTTTGATGTCTGGCTTCATCTCTTCCTCTCTTATTCATTAAGGGCATATTTTTTAGATAATGGTCAAACAAGTATATAGTAAAGTTATCGTTCACAGGTCACAAATTTTTACAAACTTTGTCTTGGAGAGCCAAACGTAGAGATGTGTTTAGTAATTACTCTTTTAAATTCAATATCTATGAAAAATAATTATTATATTTGGCTCTTCTGTAAAATGCCAACATTCTAAATAAAAACAACTAAAGGGTTACCAGACCCAAATTTCTAAAAGACTGCCTGAGTGCTATTAGTAATTTGAAAAATTCAGTAAACACATTGTTACGTTAAAAAAAAAAAGAAAGAAATACACTGAGCATTTCAATTAGTTGTTTCTCTAGTCATTTTTAATAAATGCTAAATGACAGAACAACCCGCAGTGGTTTTGTTATACTTTTTAAGCCCACACCAAACTCCCTTCTGGCCTGTAATAAAGTGATGAGACAATAATGTGTACACTAAAATAACTGTTTTGCCCTTCCAAATAGACATCTACTGACATGACTCACTTATTCTAAACAGACTGCGATGTACCAACAAATATTTTTGGTCTTCTCCATGAGAATTGTTTTCAGAGCAGACAGCACAATCTTTTGAATGACACTTATGAATGAAAATCTTTGTTCATGAAAAGTGGACTTGATTTTTGAAAACAGTCAAATGTCATCCAGATCCAATCTTGACGAATAAGCTGGGCAAGACTAGAGCCTGTGAGCATGCAGGCACACATGTTGCAGGTATGTGAACAGGTAATAATAACAGCAGCAAATTCTTTCTGAGTGCTTTCTATGTCCACCACCAAGCGAAGCATTATGTGTGTTAACTCATTTAATCCTCACGATAGCATTAGGAAGAAATAATACTATCATTTTCATTTCACATATGAGGAAACTGAACACAGAGGTTAGGTAATTTGTCCAAGGCTGAGCTCAGACAGGGAAGAGCTGAGGTTGGAAGGGAGGCAGCTGAGCCACAGAGTCTGAGCTCTTAACCTCATGCAGCCCAAACTGGTCAAGACACAGAGACAAAGGATCACAAGGATATAGAGCAATGGCCATTGTCTCAGAGCTGTAATTTCCTCATCTGTATTTAAGGGACGCCCGTGACTAGCAATATTCAAGGTTATAGTGAAGCTTTAAGAAGCATTCACACATGCAAATGTCCACACTCTCCCTCGCCCATGATAAGGGCCTGGTATTTCAAAATCACTTCATTTTCAAGTGGGTCATTATGTTTCTTGGTCCTAAGGAAACCCAGAGCGTGACCTGTACTTTATGTCAGAATGAAAAGAATAAGCATAACCTATGGTCTGCTCAATGCCGTGGTCACTGGCATTCACGGCCATAATACAGACAGCTCTCTGTAACAGTGACCACTCCTAGTTCTACTGGGCTGGTATTCTCTAACCCAAAAATAACAACATATGTCTGATCAAAGTACCTGAGCAGTTGAAGGGGTGACGGTGCAGTGTACTCAATATGTGGGGTATTTCAGACAACCCAAAATATATGCCCAGTGAAATTCAGTATTTTCAATGTGTTGAGTTTCTACTTTGCTAAATGTAGGGGAATCTAAGAGGAATACAAACAGCCCTTGAGTCTTAACCTTGAAGAGATGCGCAACTCTAGAACAGAAATTGAAAAGTTTCTAAAATGTACTGCAGATAAAAACGGGTTGGGAAATGCTGGATTCCACAAAATCTGCTTCTTTCTCAGAGGACCTCTTCAGTACCTGCGAAATTCAGAGTCTCCAAGACAGAGATACAGAACACAGATTCTCCAAATAAATTCCAGCATGGAATGCATTTTATTCAGAACCTCATACAGAGATTAGCCTCAGGAAAACCATTGCTAGATAATGCTGATATAGAGGCTGGGGCAGTATGATGAGAGTCCTGAGATAATAAAAGAATTGAATAACACCATCACCACCATTAACCCCCACAACAGCTAAAAAAAAAAAAAAAAAAAAAAAAGCCCACCACTATGAATTAATGTCATAGTCTTCTAACCTTTCTGGGCTTCCAGTGTGTACTCTTCTCTTATATATAAGAATGTCTGCTGGCCAGGCACAGTGGCTCACGTCTGTAATCCCAGCACTTTGGGAGGCCGAGGTGGGCAGATCACTTGTGGTCAGGAGTTCAAGACCAGCCTGGCCAACATGGTAAAACTCTGTCTCCACTAAATATACAAAAATTAGCTGGACATGGTGGTACATGCCTATAATGCCAGCCATTTGGGAGGCTGAGGCAGGAGAACTGCTTGAATCCAGGAGGAGGAGGTTGCAGTGAGATGAGATCATCCCATTGCACTCTAGCCTGGGCTACAAAGCAAGACTCTGTCTTGAAACAAATAAACAAACAAACAAATAAACAAAAGAATGTCTGCCATGCTAAATTTATAGTTTTTATGAAACTAAGTAGAATAACAAATGTAACAAATGCAAGAAGACCTTGCAAACTCCACTCTGAGACTGCCATTTAATTTACCATCTTGTTGGAATAATTTCATCTATTGATGATTTAATGGCTGCCACTAATGAGGTTCTAGAAGAGCCTACCTCAATTATTTACTCAACTCTAGCAAAGGAACCATTTTTAAAGGGGATTGGAAATGACCATTAGATCCAGGGTCTTCCAAGAAGGCTGATGCTAGAGATGGTGGTGAGTGACCAAACTCATATGCCTTACTGAAAGGACTGGGTCTTTCCAGCCTACACACAGTCCTATCCTAGACAACTGAAACTCTAGATGGCCATTGTTCCAAGTCTCCTGCCTGGAGCACTTCTTTTGGAACAAGCTCTCAGGTCATTAATTTTCCACCTTAAGTATGGCCCCTCCTTATAAGCCTACGTCAAAATTCCAGGAAAGGATCTCCAGCACCTGAAACCAGCATCAACTGATTGGTGTCTCTGGAATCATGAAGGCTGGGAGTCTTACTGGAAATAAACGGGAATGTTAGTACTCTGTGTTTTGAAGTCAATTTTATTAGATATAGCATGGGAGCCTTGGAGTCTCAAAGCTTCAAAAACAAAGTACTGACAGGCAGTATCCCAAAAGGCATTTGTGTTTTAAATACATAAACTACGGAGGTCTGTGGCCCATGCCATTCTCCAAAGAAGCGTCCATAGTCTCTTGAGCAAGCATCTTTTTTAATAGTCTTTCCACTAGAAAATCCTAAATCAATATGCCCTTTAGATTTACGTATTTTAGTTGTATTCCTTTTTAATTTGAAAGAAATAGACTTCTAAATGGAACTTTTTTTTTTTTTTGAGACAGAGTCTCACTCTGTCACCAGGTGCCAGGCTGGAGTGCAGTGGCTCAACCTCCGCTCACTGCAACCTCCGCCTCCCAGGTTCAAGCAATTCTCCTGCCTCAGCTTTCCGAGTAGCTGGGATCACAGGTATGCGCCACCACGCTCAGCTAATTTTTTTGTATTTTTAGTAGAGACGGGGTTTCACCATGTCGGCCAGGATGGTCTCGATCTCTTGACCTCATGATCTGCCCACCTCGGCCTCCCAAACTGCTGGGATTACAGGCGTGAGCCACCAGTGCCGGGCAGGAACTTTTTTTTTTTTTTTTTTTTTTTTTGAGACGGAGTTTCGCTCTTATTACTCAGGCTGGAGTACAATGGCGCAATCTCGGCTCACCACAACCTCTGCCTCCCGGGTTCAGGCAATTCTCCTGCCTCCGCCTCCTGAGTAGCTGGGATTACAGGCACGCGCCACCATGCCCAGCTAATTTTTTGTATTTTTAGTAGAGACGGGGTTTCACCATGTTGATCAGGATGGTCTCGATCTGTTGACCTTATGATCCACCCGCCTCGGCCTCCCAAAGTGCTGGGATTACAGGCTTGAGCCACCGCGCCCGGCCCCCGGAACTATTTTTTATAAGATATACTTGATTTTTCTTTCTGTGACAGTATTAAGTACAATGTAGATAGAGCCAACTCTGTCCTGTACACCTCCTAAGTCAGAACGCATCACAGAAATATCTGTCAGGTGTTAATCCCAAAGATACAGATGCAACGATTGATGAACCGGCATGCTCCTATCCTGTGGATACTATAAACCAGATGCATGGAAAAATTGTCCTCTTTACTTTGGCTGTTAATACAATCCTAAATTCACAGACCACCGCTCATATCTGCACATGCCAGACAGTGGGTGCCAACCATCCCCAAACTTCATCCGAGTTTGCTGCTTGTATTTTTTCTTCCATCCACCTGGAAGGGAGTTGCCTTAAGTTATCTGTGAAGCAAGAAGAACTGACAGATTATGCATAGATGATCGATAGTTTGGTAGGTAGATACACAGATAACAGGCAGACAGACAAGCGCAATTTTCCTAAATCAAGAGTGCTATCGTTAACTTCATGGATAAACCACTTAAAAATTACTTAGAACTGAAGAAATGGTGACATTTAAAATATTCAAGGGGGTATTTTTTGAACAAAAGGAAAGAATACTTTCTGTGAGAATGATTTTCTGTGACTGAAAACAAGGTTAGGGAGAACAACCACTTGAAGAGTGACTCTCATTCCTAAGAGAATGTTTCACAGAGCAGCTTATCAGCATGGTCAGCCACAGTAAGGATTACAGCCCAGGGAAGTAAATAAGGCAAACTGTTAGTTCAGGAAATCTATCAAAGGCACAGGATCTTAAAACACCCCAAGCAATGAAACATTAACAGACTTGGGCAAACGGAAAGGTGTCCATCCCCCTCCCCAGCTTGCTCAAGACGGATATTTTATAACCTGCCAAAAGTCAGACTATAGAAAACAAGTGCGTCTAGAAGACAGAGGCAAATTGCAATGGTCTATTTACTTGCAAAGTTTACATTTCAAGGGGCTTAACTACACTTAAGGGCAGCTGAATGAATCAAGTTTCAGGGCTGCTGTCCAAAGCAATAAATAATCCTCATTCAGGAATAGAAGAAACTTGAGTTTCACATATGCTAAGCATCATAGAACTTCAGTGCTGGGGGAGGCCTGCAAGGCCATTCTTCTCCAAGCTTTTCTGAACCCAGCTTCAATGGCTGAGAACGGTTCCCTGGAGCAGAGTTGCATGGAGGAGGCTTTCCGTCCAGGTGACCAGGAGATGCTGTGGAGGAGCAGAAGTGGCTGCCAGATGCAGCAGGGACAGAGCAATGGGACACTTGCCCTGTACTTGCCATTCTGTTTCTAGTCCAGTCCCTTCATTTGACAGAGGAGGAATATGAAGCCTCCAGAGAAGAAGAATTTGATCACAGTCACATGCATCCCACAGCCCCAGTCCAGCAGCTTCCTGATATTCCCTGCCACAGTGGATCAAAGCTTTTACCTTTATTCTCCCAGATTTCATGAAAATGGCAGCCTGCAATGAGGCAAGGGGAGCACCAGTCTGATTTGCCTTTCTACGACAAGGTCACAGAGGATACAAATGGGTAAAACACTATGTATGTTTTTTTTTCCAGAAGGTTGTTAGGTCCTCTTCAGAACTTGAATCTCGGAAAAATAATGGGTTAGATAGCTAACCAACAAGACAAAAACAAGCAAGCAAAACCCTCCAAGATTAACAAGCAAAATACCTGACATACAGCCCTTTGGCCAAAACCATACCTTCCTGAAACAATAGTTTGTTTAAAGGAAGCTGGTCACAGTCAGTCAGAATCACAATCACCACCGCTTTCCAGAATGGGCATCCATGCTGCTTTCAATGTATTCTTCCCCTTGGGATGCTAGGGAGGCTGGGGTCGCCTGCTGGAAAAAGACCCTTGGGAAACTCTTCTCCTTTCTTTTTTCTTTCTTTTTTTTTTTTTTTTTTGGAGATGGAGTCTTGCTCTGTTGCCCAGGCTGGAGTGCAATGGTGAAATCTCGGCTCACTGCAACCTCCCATCTGCTGGGTTCAAGTGATTCTCATGCCTCAACCTCCCAAGTAGCTGGGACTAGAGGCATGCACCACCATGCCCATCTAATTTTTGTATTCTTAGTAGGGATGGGGTTTCACCGTGTTGGACAGACTGATCTCAAACTCCTGGCCTCAGGTGATCCGTCTCTTCGGGGATAACAGGCGTGCGCCACTGCACCTGGCCCTTCTTTCCTTTAATCCTCTCCCACATGTTGCCTGCACAGATCCTTCTCCCCAGACTGTGTTCTTCTCTCTAGGAATCAGGCGAGGCAAGGCAGTCTTCCAAGGATTCTCTAACCTAATCAAACTCACGGCATGCTGGTGTTTGAAGACTATGTCTCATTAACAGCAATGAGTTAAAATGCCTACTCCTCCCACACCATTCTCTTTCCCATTCTTTTCTCTCATTTACACTAGGAGTCAGCAAACTCCTGGGCCAAATTAGACTCTTCTTATTTTTGTGAAGTAGTCACAACACAGGGCATCTGGCCCACAAAGCTGAAAATATGTATTATTTAGCTCTTTACAGAAAGTTTCGGACCTCTGTCCTAGACCATTAGTGAAGATAAATCTTTGGGCACAAGTTCAAAAGTGGATTCCTCTTAATAGTAAAGGGAAATCTTTAGGTAGTTTCTTTGCCACATTTAAAAGGAGGCTTCTGGGGTGAGAAACCTAAACAGATGTGGTTGTATAGAAACCTGTCTAATAAGCACAAATTTAAAAAGAAGGATAAAAAAGAAGTTGCACACATCAAGAAAAGACATATAAAAGGCATATGGAATGCAGTAGCTATCTACTACCATTACCAACTATTTTTCTTCAATGAGCAGAATGAACTTGACTTAGATGGGCAAGGAAAACGTCACAGAGATGAAATGAGACGCACTCGAAGGTGGGGAAGTAAGCAGTCTCTGAGTTGCTTAGGAATGGACTCAAGTCCATTCCAAGCACTTGGTTGAATGTGGTTTTGACTGGAAGGACACAGTTAGTGAGCTCTAGGAAATCATAGAAAAGGCAGAAAAAGGCTTAGAACATTGCATGGAGCCCGTGTCCAATTTTCATTAATTGGAAAAGCGTAAATTCCAAAACTCTTATTAGAGAGTAAAATTGTTAAGCCCTGGCAGAATCATTAAGAACAAGCACTCCATGTAAGAAACAGAAATGAATACGGTCAAAAAACATATGGCAAAGTTTAACTTTGCTGGGATTAAATAAAAACAAGTTAATAAAGTAGCAATAATATCCCATGTTTGTCTACCAAAATAGCAAGCATTTGCAGTGATAACACATACAGCAGCAATAGTGCAGAAAACACGGCCATCAGGTCCATACAAAAATACAAACGCCAGGCACCATGGCAATATGATTCAGCTTTGCAGTATGTACACTCTGTAACCACCAATTTCACTTCTGGGAACTTAATCTAAGGAAATAACTATGAATTGGGATGTTCACTGCAACATTATTAATAACAGAAATTTGATATAGTCTAAATGAATAGCTATACCAGTCTGATTATAAATACTTGTACTATAGAATGTTTTTCAGCCATTAAAGTAACATTTAAAATGAGTTGATGAAATGGATGGATATCAGTAACATAAATGAAATATATATGTATATACTTATGACTGCATTTATAATTATAATTTTAATATAACATTATATTATGTATCTTTTACATATTTTCTTACCAGATCTTGACAATTCCGTTAAGTTAGCAAGAGGATAATAATGATAAAGATAGCTAATATTTGTTGAGAACTTCCTCTATGCCAGGCACTTTGCCAAGCATCTTATATGGATTATATCATTAAATCCTGACATAACCTTATGAGGTAGGCACTATTATTAACCCCATTTTTTAAAGGCAGAAAAGGCCATAAAAGCATAAAAACTTGCCCAAGGTTACACAGAAAGTACGTGATACATACAGTCAGAATTTGAATGCGCAAAGCAATTCACTGAAGATTTTGGGCTTGTAACCACAGTACTATATTTTAAAGGTACTATCATTTCTTTTTTTTTTTTAGACAGAGTTTCGCTCTTGTTACCCAGGCTGGAGTGCAATGGCGCAATCTCGGCTCACTGCAACCTTCACCTCCTGGGTTCAGGCAATTCTCCTGCCTCAGCCTCCTGAGTAGCTGGGATTACAGGCACGCGCCACCACGCCCAGCTAATTTTTTGTATTTTTAGTAGAGACGGGGTTTCACCATGTTGACCGGGATGGTCTCGATCTCT
>CAUYOR010057377.1:0-21521 GCA_963573925.1 Callimico goeldii
GGCATAGGGATTCTATCTGCATTCTTTTTTTTTTTTTTGGACAGTTTCACTCTTGTTACCCAGGCTGGAGTGCAATGGTGCGATCTCGGCTCACCGCAACCTCCGCCTCCTGGGTTCAGGCAATTCTCCTGCCTCAGCCTCCTGAGTAGCTGGGATTACAGGCATGCGCCACCATGCCCAACTAATTTTTTGTATTTTTAGTAGAGACGGGGTTTCACCATGCTGACGAGGATGGTTTCGATCTCTTGACCTCTTGATCCACCCGCCTCGGCCTCCCAAAGTGCTGGGATTACAGGCGTAAGCCACCGCGCCCGGCCTCTATTTTCATTCTTAACTGGACATCCTGTTTTCACTCCTTCTATACATCCATGTTTTAAAGTTTTACCTGGACCTTTTAATTCCTGTACATGTCTAGATTTCTTATGGACATCCTGTTTTCACTCCTTCTATACATCCATGTTTTAAAGTTTTACCTGGACCTTTTAATTCCTGTACATGTCTAGATTTCTTAGGAGATAAATATGCTTGTATTCATGCTAATATCAATTTTCTGTATTTACTAGTTCAGTGTACTTGTTTTCCAAATTCTGAATATTGGTGCTAATATCTACTTTAGCCTTTCTCCATCCTTAGGGCTCAAATCCCTTTCATTTTTAATCCCTTTGTTCTCTCTTTAGTTTAGTTGAATCAAAAGAACCATTAGAATGAAATATGTACTTAGTGTATTCTTAATTAAACCCATATGGATTGATAAACTGAATATACATTTTGTTAAATTTTTAAGTTTCTAATCAATAAATGTATTCAGCAATATTTGAGGCATATTATGTTCTATGTACTCTTCTAGGTAATTGGATATTAAAGAACAAAACAAAGTTCCCAATTATATGCAGCTTAAATAAAGGAGGAAATGTAATGTTTAAAATCAAAACCATTATAACAAAATTACACATTTTAATAAAAGATGTGCTATAAAATATAGGAAACAATTTAAGAGCGTTTAGGATTATTAGGAATGAAGCATTAATGAGATGTATTGGGAATAAACAATTTTCAGTATCAATGTCCTTGGCTTTTTTCATTCATTCTTTATTTCAACAAGAAAGTAACAATCTTAGGTCTCAAGTGCCGACTTATCTTTAAAGGAGCAGATATAGAGTTGCATGAACAGAAGAGCAGAAATATCTGCATTTTCTCTATACATTTAATATACATAGTCTCTCTCTCTCTCTCTCTCTCTCTCTCTGTCTTCATAATGGATGTATTTATAAAACAATGTGGCTAATTTAATTTAGATATAATAGTATCACAAAATAATAAAACTATTTTACTGACTTCATGGGTTTTACTGTCTGTGGATATTTTCTCTCTAACATCTACATTGAAATAGATTTTTGTCATATGCCCAGGAGAACATAACTCGGTTTCATTTTTTAAAGCAGACTTAGATGCTTCATTTTTCTTCATAAAGTTAAAACAAATCTTATCATTAGGATATCAACTAATTAAGTGTTATAAAGATGCTATTACATTAATATAATTATGGTTTTTACTTGTTAATAAAATGTTATTTTATAGCTAATTAACTAAGCATCTGTTTTTAAGTTAACCATTATCACCTGCAGTTTAATTAGATTCAGGGTTAAGAATTAAGGCTTTGACAATTTAGTCAATTTGAAGTTAATTATTCACTCTTACTTCTGCAGTTCCAATTGTATTCATCATCTTTTCACTATTCAATATCTAAGTTTATTTGTGATTTGTGTCTGTGGCCCTCGAGAGTGGGCTGTAATAATTTTAGACCACCAAGCTTACCTTAATTAGTATTATCCAAACATTCTCTTTAGAATTTCTATTCCTCTTCACTAAAAATGTCAGTGGCCCCTTGATTATCAGAATTGACCAAGCCTGTCCATCTTATTTGTTTCTTCTTCAGAATTCAGGAAAAACTTAAAGGTCATCTTGACTGTCTCATAGCAAAAAGCAATCCCCGTCAGTCTTCTTATAAACTAAACAAAACTTACTGAAAATGCTCAGGTAAACAGATTGCTAATTAAACACTTCGAGTTTGTCAGGTCACTTGATTTGTACTAAATAATTAAGGTCTTATAGTTCTATTATGCTTTTGAATGTTATAATAGTAATTTTCCAATCTAATTTCTTAAGACACTTTTATAGACAGAAGGTGTCTTAAAAATTGTAATGCACTGATAAAATTAATTGTATAATGAATTCAAAATTAATAGTTATGTCTTGATATACTCACAGTGATTGAAAAATTAATTTACTATGAAGATAACATAACATAAATTGAAGACATATTTGCTTAAATTTTTTAACATATAGGATAGTGTAATGTAGAATAATGGAATTTTATACTTAATACCTCTTTCTTTTTAATTTAGTCACTACATATGTTACGCATGATGTAATATTATTTATATCTATGTACACATATTTTTAAAAAGATATTTGAATATATAAATTATTACCTTACTAGGCATTTGAAATATTTATATTAGTTAACAATGATTTTAAAATAATATTTTTAAATGTAATTTGATTGGTTATAAAGCAGTAAGATGCCAAAAAATATCACTTATGTGCAATTAGAATACCTAAGCTAAGCCAGTTCATAAAAGGGCAATGGCACAAAAGATTTAAGTTTACTTAAGTCATTTGAATATAGAAATACACTTAAAAAGCAGTTTATCTCAGATCTCAGCTGATGGCTATAGCATTATCTTCATATTTAAAAGCACTAACAACTTTTCTCTAGGAAGATATGCCTGATACTACATGTCAATATCTGCTTTTGTGTCTTCAAAAAGACATCATCAAATGTTGCACAGCTCATAGAAATAAAGCAACTCATGTTGTGTAACACAATTTTCAATTTTACAAAATTATGAAAGACAATGTGTTTCTTCTAAAAGAAAAAAGTATTATAATTGCACAAGTGATTTTGGCAAGATATGATGGGTTTAAATATCATTTATACTGTTCATGATTGTGTACAAAATAATATTTTGTGTAATATATCAAGTAAGTGTTTGCAATCTCGTTAGGGAAACTAAGGAACAAAATCAGACAGATATGTTACTACCCTCTGACTTCAAAGCTGCTCATTCCAGGTTAAGGTTTATATGCTAGATAGGGAAGGTCAAGAAAGTCTGAACTATTTTTGGCACTCTTACTAAACTACATGACTAACAAGACAGTTCCTGAGACTATAAATATGACATTCTTTCAAGAACGTAGGATTTATCTTAAGTGGAGCAGATAAAATACGCCAATGACATATCTTATGAGTGGTTTTGTGTATCCATAGTGGCTGTGTCAGTGATTTCTGTCATATTCTTTACATTGCCTCAGTAATACTCCTCTGATACCTGGTGTGTTCGTGTAGGAAAACCACTGTATTTGATTGCTTTATATTGTACAATAAGAAGTGTTAATTTAAAACATTTCTTTGACAATTTTTTATTTATTCTGAGTCATGTTTAAAATAGCATCTCAAAATGGTATTTTGCTGAACTTAACAGTATCCTACAAAACACACAAAGGAATTTAGCCTTGTGATAGCACCATAAATGTCGTGACTTACTACAGCAATGTCATATATCTCACCTTTCAAGTAAGTGTGCTACCAGGTTTAGAATTTTATATGAAAGATGGAAACATACTTTTGTCAAAATTATTATGTTTCTTCTCTATGTTAGACAAATATTAAATATCCTATTGGTCATTTAAACAGAAAAACTGGGAAAAATTGTCAAACAATATATCGGGACACTGTTTTTTTGAAGAGAAACAAAATAATGTTAAATGCTAAAGAAACACAACTTTTAAGCAAACATTCTTATACTTTTCGGAGATTGGATCTGCACAGGTGCATACACACATAAACATACAGGGATATAAAGCACAGCATTATTTCAGGTAATCAAAGATTGTGAGTTTCTTTTACAATTTTGTTTCAATTTCTAAAATTCACTTCTATTTAGCTAAACCAAATTCATTAATTTTTTAATTTATTGGAATAAGTTATTCATATGTATGCATATATACGTATGTATATATATATGTATATATATATATACATATATATATATATAGAGAGAGAGAGACAGAGAGAGATGTGTGCAAATATACGTATGTGTATGTATGTGTATGTAACAAACATTTTTAAAGTCGAAAACATTACTTCAGGGCAAGCCATACATTATAAATGCTCAGCTTATGTATTTTTTATTTTTTTAACTTTTTGATTATTCCTATTTTGATATGCAGTGATTATAATACCATTTACATGTGAATGTTTTGTCACATACAAATAACTGTGCAATTATCGAGGTTACAAACCATGTAGCCTCTCTTTTTCACACTTTATTTGTAATCTATCATCCATCTGTCTATATGTGACTGATTAGATTATTGTTATTTTGATAATATTGTTCTGACAGGTAACAAGGAGAATCTGGAAGATAAGTAATTTTTGGAATAGTAAGGATATTGTGCTTGCAATTAATATGATTATGTTTAAAATGATGTGATCCTTCCACTTAAAGAAGAGACAAATGATTGAATTCAAAATATCTACAGAGACTGGAAATATTTGTATCAATTATCAGATTCAGTGATTTTCAAATTTTTGCATGAATTATAATTACATGGAGAGTTTGCTAAAAACTCAAGTTGCTGCAGAGTTTTTGATTTCATAAGAGCTTGCTGTGACTGAAGAATTTGTATTTCTGACAAATTCCCAGGATGCTACTGCTACTGCTCTGAAAGGCCACACTTTTAGAGCCACAGTTCTTACCCTCACTTCTATCAATGAGGAAATTTTCTAAGCTAATGAAAAAAATAGTCTAGGGGGATGGAGGCAGCAAATCACATTGCCACATATGTACCTATGCAACAATCCTGCATGATCTACACATGTACCTCAGAACCTAAAGTACAATTAAAAATATATATTAAATAAATAATGAAAAGAAACAGTGTAATAATTATATTGTAGCTAATATTTACTGAGAAATTTTAATACTATATTGTTTCTTTGTCTGGATTATGTAATATAATCTTAATTATAATCTGTTGAAGTAGGTAATATTATTTTATAATTAATATACTTTTAAATTTCAATTGCCTGGGGGGTACAAGTGGTATTTGGTTTCATGGCTCAGTTATATAGCGGTGAAATCTAAGATTTCAATGCACCTGCCATCCGAGTAGTGTACATTGTACCCAATATGTAGTTTTTTTTTTTTAGTCAATACACCCCCTCTCACCCTTCTCCCTTTGAGACTCTGAAGTTCATTATATCACTCTATAGGCCCTTGTATACTCGTAACTTGGCACCCACTTGTGAGTAAGAACATATGGTATTTGATTTTTCATTCCTGAGTTACTTCACTTAGGATAATGATCTCCAGCTCCAACCAAGTTGCTGCAAAAACCATTATTTTGTTCCTTTTATGGCTGAGTAATACGCCACAGTGCATATATATATATATATATATATATATATATATATATCACATTTTCTTTATACAATCATTGATTGACGGGCACTTAGACTGGTTCCACATTTTTGTAACTGTGTATTGGGCTGCAGTAAACATACATGTCTATATGTTTTCTATATGTAATCATTGATTTTCCTTTGGGCAAATCCCAAGTATTGGAATTGCTGAATTGAATGGTAGATTTTGTTTTAGCTCTTCAAAGAATCTTCATAGTGTCATCCACAGAGGTTGTACTAATTTATATTTTCACCAGTAGTGTATAAGTGTTCCCCTTTCACCACATCCATGTCAACATCTACTGTTTTTTGACTTTTCAATAATCACTGTTTTTTTGCAGGAGTAAGGTAAAATCTCACTGTGGTTTTAATTTGCATTTTCTTCATGATTAGTGATGTTAAACATTTCTTCATATGATTGTTGGTCATTTGTATATCTTCTTTCAGGAAATGTCGATTCATGCCATTTGTCCACTTTTTGATGGAAAAATTTATTTTTTATTGCTTGAGTTCCTTATACATTCTGGATAGTAGTAGTCCTTGATTGGATACATAATTTACAAATATTTTATCCCATGCTGTGAGATTTTTGTTTACTCTGATGGTTATTTCTTCTGTTGCTGTGCACAAGATTTTTAATTTAATAATCTCTCGGATACTTATTTTGTTTTTGTTGCATTTGCTTTTGGGGTTTTAGTCATAAATTCTTTGCCAGGCCAATGTCCAGAGGAGTTTTACCTAGGTTTTCTTATAGAATTTTTATGATTTCAGGTTTTAGATTTAAGTACCTGATCCATCTTGAGTTTATTTTAATATGAGGTGCCAGATAGGGATCCCACTCCATTCTTCTGCATGTGACTTGTCAGTTTTTCCACCACCACTTATTAGATAGAGTGTACTTTTCCCAATTTATGTTTTTGCATCCTTTGTTGAAGATCTTGGTTTCATGTATTTAGCTATATTTAGGAGTTTCCTATTCTGTTCCAGTTCTCTATGTGCCTACTTTTATGCCAGTACCATGCTGTTTTGGAAAATACAGTCTTGCAATATAACTTGAAGTCTAGTAATATGATGCCTCCATAGTTGTTCTTTTTGCTTTTTATTTCTTTGTCTATTCAAGCTCCTTTTTGGTTCCATATAAACTTTAGGAATGTTTTTTTCTAATTCTTGAAAAAATAATGTTGGTTTTTTAATGGGAATTGAATTGAATCTTTAGATTTCTTTGGGCAGTGTAGTTACTTTCATAATATTGATTCTTCCAATACATGAGAATTAAATGTGTTTTTATTTGTTTGCATCATCTATATTTAATTTTAATTGTATTTTACACAATTAATTTTAATTGTATTTTATACAACTAAAATACAATGTGTTTTATTCACTAATGAATATTTCATAAATAAGAGTAGCTTATTATTGCAGCTACAGAGTATTCCACAAAATTCTGAAAGCATTTTTGCTTTCAGATTACAGTTTACTAAGATAAACACAAACAATCAGCCACAGTATTTGAAGATTTCTATGTAAACTTGGTGGACTCTTATGTTATTAATCTTCCCATGCTTCAAGTGATTCAGTTTATTATTTGTATTTAAAATAAATAAATCCACTTCATTGCCAGTGCCAAACTCAAGAAATTGTCTTCCCTGTTGTTCAGATAGTCGCTTTTCCTTAAAAGTAAGATTATAAACTATGTATCAGAACTAGTTTCCATGTTATCTATTACATGTATTGTGTGTCATAGAGGGAACCCTGTAACATAATTCAGTTTGACCATTGACATGCTAAAGTCATCTAACCTCCTCTTCAGTATAGCTTTTGAGTACCATGTCAGCCAAAATTGTCTTCCAGACCCTTTTAATTAAAACTATTTTAGCATATTTATATAACTAAGATCATTCAAAGAAATTGAACTCTATACATTCTAATACTCACACACCAGGTTAACAGAAGGAAATTATAAAGCAGAATAAACCAGCAAACAAAACCATAAAATGACTTCAAATAGAAGGCACTTAAAATTAAGGACATTTTATACAAGAAAGAGGAATTCATTCAAAATTATGTTGTTAATTAAATTGGTATTTAAGACAACTAATAAGTATATTAAAATATTTATCAAGTTGATAAAATTTTAAAAATAATTAAATTATTAATATTATATCATCATTGTTATTATAAATATTAGATCATGAAGAAGAAAAAGGATTCCCTGAAAAAGTTAGTTACCACTGGAGAATCAAAAGTTTTCATTAACAAATTGCATTCCTAAAAGTCTTCAATAGTTAAATTGAATAAACCTTGTATAATTTAGACTAGTAAAGAACGTCATAAAGATGAAAAATTTATGTAAAAATCATTGCTTTGATATCTATACCTAAAATTTTTATCAACCAGAAAAAAAAAACTATAGAACAACCACAATTACATATATATATAACGTTTTTTCTTCCAAAATCTTTGTGCAAAATAGAATGCAAACTAGAACGATTTCCACACTAAGTCTAGAGTCATTCTGCAGGAATTTCTGTATGTCTTAATTATAATCCAGCTGGTATATAGCTTAATTTCATGATAAGCATCAAAATGAGTCTAGTCCTGAAATACTCTAAGGCAATTTTGAAAACTAACAGATAATGGAAGGTTATGACAGAATTCTAAGGAAAACAACTCTGTAAATATATATTTAAAGGTAAAATGTTCATAGTTGGATATTCTCAAATTTAAAAAAGGGTAAAATATGGCACATTTTTGTCCTCCTTACCTTAAAATATGATCGCTTTCTGCTATACAAAATGCATACTCACTTGAAGCATTGAAACACCATAGAAATATACATCCAGCTTGAATTTTAATGCACTGTTTATTTGAAAATTGCAATATCAATACAACTAAATTGGTCTATTAAAGGACAATTGCATCTTTATGTTTATCGAATTATATATAAATAAGTTAAAATGTCAAGTAGTTTTTCTAATATTACTGAAATTTAAAGGAATGTCTTAAATTTTCCTGTGCATGCTGTCCTAGGGGCAGCCACTTTAAGGATTTTTTTCTGTGTTTTTTTTTGATATTTTTCTGCATATATTTACATAATAGGCTTAACTTTCTTGATTATATTGATTTATTAACTAATATGGGATTACAGGACACATATATATAAGTCATTTTCCCTTTTCACAGCTGAGACAAGGAGGGTAATATGATTATTTTTATATTTTTATACATTTATTTTTGCTTGTTTCCCATGGAGTTAATCATTGTTGTCATTTACTTTGTATCTGGATATTATCATAATTTAGCAACTTATCCACTATACATGTAAATTTACTTTTAAAATATGCAAACGTATCATTTTTAACCTTCTAAAACAGCAATCTCAGAGTCCTCTTAAGTGTTTCAATATGGATCTCCAAATACTGAAACGAATTTTGATGAGGTACCTTCTTTAGTAGTTTCATGAATAACTGGGAATGGAAAGAAAATTTTTGACACTTTGCATACCTGGCAATTTTTGTTTTATAATTTATATGGCTAGATATTTTATTCTGAGTTGAAAAAAAAATACCTTGTAATTTTTAATATCTTCTTTAGTTTTCCAATAGTTTCCATTGTGGTTGTGGAAAACTAATATAATTATGATGCTTGATCTTTTATGTGTACTTCTAAAAATTCTTCTGCGAGCTTCTAGGAACTTCTATTTGATGTCAGAACTCTCACATTTCAGTATAATGCACACATCATGTGGTTTTCCTTACTCTTTAGGTTTATCATTGAGTGTGCCTTTTAAAGTTCGATACTTTGTCTGTTAAGAGAAACAATATTGAAAGAGTTATGTGTTCAAGTCCTCTTTGTCGAGTAACAGAAAAATTGCTTTTAATTATTTTGTGGTTATCTACTTTAAAATTTCTTTTTCCTACTTTTTTTTTTCTTTGTTCTCTGAGAAATTTTCCCAAGACGCTAACATTTTTTCCATAATTTAATTAATAATGTATTTGTTGTGCAAGGGTTTTGTAAAAATAAATAGGGTTTTCACTAAGAAAGTGAGTTAGCAACATCACAGTTATTGGAAGGCTTAGAAGGGAAGTTGAAATAAGCAATACGCTAACTTTAGATTTCTTGGTCCAACAGATATTCAGTCACAAAACAGCTGCTACCAGCTAGAAGCAGGATGCTGACTTAGCAGCTCCTCTGCAACCTCAGTGAGAATGAAATGTCAGAGGAGTTCATAGGTTATTGCAAAAATTTCCACCTACACCCCAATATTTGGTTACCACTACTGGAGGAAGAAGCAAATGTCTTGTTTCTCCTCCATATTGCAGATCTTTAGGGAACACACAGCTTATTAGGAAAATCAGATTAAACACACTAAGGACAGAAAGGGTCAGGCACTATGGCTCATGCCTCTAATCTCAACACTTTGAGCAGCCAAAGTGGGTGAATCACCTGAGGTCAGGAGTTTGAGATCAGTCTGGCCAACATGGTGAAAACCCTTCTCTATTAAAAAACTACAAAAATTAGGCAGGTGTGGTGATGGGCACCTGTAATCCCAGTTACTCCGGTGGCTGAGGCAGGAGAACTGCTTTAACCTGTGAGACAAAAGTTGCAGTGAGCCGAGATCTTGTCACACTGCACTCCAGTCTGATCGACAGAGCAAGATTCTGTCTCAATAAATAAATAATAAAGAAAAACAAGGGAAACTTTGAATTATGGTTAAGTACCTTCCTGCTCAGATACATGGCAAAGTAGAGGAAAGGCTGAGAAAAAGTGATAATCTCTTAAACTAAGAAAAAAAAAAGTATATCAGTCGCAACCATTTGTAGAGTTTCTCTCTCTTTCTTAAGAGGTCATATTTCCCAGAATGGAATCTTCTAATGCCCTGCCTAATTGGTAGCACCTGGGTGCCACAGATCAGTGCATCTGTGTGGTAGACAAGATAGAGGTTTACTCACTTCAGTATTTTTATGAGGCACTCTTGATACTCAGGCAACAGGTGTTACTACAATGAAGAATATGTCTGTTCAGCCTCTCATTAGATTAAACATCCACAATTTTCTGAGGGTTTGGGGAAAATATACCCTCTTTTCATATGGCAGTTTTATCATAATATTCTTAGACAAGACCAAAAGGAAGCAAGAAAAATAACACCCAAATGCAGACTTCAGAGATAAATATCCAGGCCTTATTATTGAACTATCTGAAAATGAGTCAATTTTGATAATAATGGCAATGTCGACAACAACAGTGAGTTTTAGAAAGCATTATGGAAATCGTTCAACTATAAGGACACATGTATGCGACTGTTCATTGCAGCACTGTTTACAATAGTAAATACCTGGAACCAACCTAAATGCCCATCAATGATAGACTGGACAGGGAAAATGTGGCACATATGCACCATGGATTACCATGCAGCCATAAAAAAATGTGAGTTTGTGTCATTTGCAGGGACATGGATGAACCTGGAAACCATCATTCTCAGCAAACTGATACAAGAACAGAAAATCAAACACCACATGTTCTCATTCATAGGTGGATGTTGAACAGTGAGAATACATGGACACAGGGAGGTGAACATCACACACTGGGGTCTGTTGTGGGGGACTAGGGGAGGGACAGTGGAGGGCAAGGAGTTAGGGAAGGATAACATGGAGAGAAATGACAGTTAGAGGAGACAGGGATGGAGGCAACAAACCACATTGGCTTGTATGTACTTATGCAACAATTCTGCATGTTCTGCACATGTACCCCAGAACCTAAAGTGCAATAAAAATATGTTTTTTTTAAAAAAAGGAGAAAAGTTCAAGGTAGAGAAGATAAAGTAGGATAATGTTTAGAAACACTCGCTCATAGTTTGGCATTTCTTATTTCCTTTATTTCTCCTCCTATACATTTAGCTAAGCTGTCCTGTGCTGATTGCCTCAGAGTGACAGCAGGGGAGGAAGCAGAAAGGGACCCCTTTCTGGCTTTTAAATTTCAAGTCTTGCCCATGCAAGAAACAGAAAGACCTAAGCAGGGACAAAAAATCTGGGAGAAAACATGGCAAGTAAAACAAAGCATGAATCAAGTTCATCTCTGTAATAAATGGTGAGTGCCTAGGCTGGGGGCAGGGCTGAAAAGGAAGTCATGTGAGCTTAGTTACCTTAGTTCTGGTGGCAAAACCTCTACAGAGTTTTGTGGGATCCAGTGGCTGAGATGACTTGAGAAATGAAGTTATTAAGGAAAATGAGGGAAGAAATCTGTATTGGTCAGCATTCTCTAGAGAGACAGAACCAATGGGAAAGAATGGATGGGTAGATGGGTGGGTAGGTAGGTAGGTAGGTAGGTAGGTAGGTAGGTAGGTAGGTAGGTGGATGGATGGATGGATGGATGGATGGATGGATAGATAGATAGATAGATAGATAGATAGATAGATAGATAGATAGATTAGATAGGAGAGAAGACTAATTAAGGCAATGGCTCACACAATTATGGAGGCTGAAGAGTCCCATGGCAGGCTTTCCTGCAAGTTAGAAATGCTGAGATGCCAGTAGCATGGCTCAGTACAAGTTTGAAGGCCCCAGAACCAGAGAAGCTGATGATATAACTCTCATTCCAAGGTTGAAGGCCTGAGAACTCAGGAGGCTGCCAGTGCAAGTCCCAGAGTCCAAAGGCCAGAGACCCTGGAGATCTGTTGTCCAAGGACAGGAGAGGAAGGATGTCCCAGCTCTGAGAGAGAGAGAATTAGAATTTCCTCTGCCTTTTGTTCTCTCCAGGTTCCCAGCTGATTGGATGGTGCCCACCCACACTGAGGGCAGACCTTTCCCACTCAGTTTACCAAATAGCATGCCAATCTCCTCTGGAAACACCCTCACAGACACACCCAAAAATAATGCTTTACTAGCTGCTAGAGTTTGGGTGTTTGACCTTTCCAAATCTCAGGTTGATATTTGATCCTCCGTGTTGGAAATGGGGCCTGGTGGGAGGTTTTTAGTCATGGAGGTGGATCTATCATGAATAGATTAGTTCCCTGAGAACTGGTTGTTTAAAAGCAAACCTGGCACCTCCCAGACCTGTCTTTTGCTTCCTCTCTCACTGTGTAATCTCTATACATGCCAGCTCCCCTTTGCCCTCTGCCCTGAGTGGAAGCATCCTGAGGCCCTCACCAGATGCCCAGTCTTCCAGCCAGCAGAACCATGGCAAAATAAACTGCTTTTCTTTATAAATTGCCCCACCTCAGGTATTCCTTTATAGTAACAAAATGGAGTAAGACACCAGCGTCTAGGTATCCCTTAATCCAGTCAAGTTAACCCATGAAATTGACCATTGCACTTTCTCTTCTTTACCAAAGTATATGGGCTATTTTACCTTTGCTTGCTTTGTGAAGTGCTACCTCCATGACCCAGGGTGTTTCTCATCAGCTCTAGAGTTTATCTGGGTACTCTGTCTCTGAATCTCTGAGGGGCCTCATCGAGGTCTCTTTTTCTCCAATTCTAATCCATTTAACTCAAAAACCATTGTAAAACTTACTCTGCCCACTGGAACCATGCAAGGCCTTTCATGCATATAGTGAACTCCCACCTCAAGCTGCTTGTAGTCTGTACAGGCAGGCAACTTCCAGTCCCCTCCCTCTGAGAATTAGAGCATGAAGAGAGGTCAGAGGGTTTGGGAATCTGACAGAGGAAGGAGAAAACAAAAATAAAATTATGAATAAGAAAATTTCCATTTAAATCGTCTTGTTTTCAAAGGCATGTCATATTTAAACCCTTCGTTCCTATTACTTCTGAACTCAGTACAGAAGCAGCGGAAGTTTTATATTTTCCCTTTTTATTTAAACTTTCTTTATTAATACTTAAGCCAGAGAATTAAGATTCTTATCCTGCAGACCTTAAATAAAACATCATGTTGTATCTACTTAAACAGTTCTCTCCAAGCATGGCTGATCCAGTTTTTAAATTGAGAAAAACTAGATGAAATACGTTCCGAAATGTTGGGAATGTTTCTTTTGTGGGCCGCTGGTGCACGGAGCCCCCCCACAGTCCACACATTTCCTAGGAGTGCAGTACTTCCCATCCTTTCTGCTTTGAATGTTCTTCCCCCCAGGGTTCTCCCACTCACAGCTTCCCAGAGGCATTTCCTGAGACCACACACCCAAGGGGTCTCATGTAGTTTCCTGTTTGGTCTCCTTGGCAGCACTTATGATAGATGCCTGAAAATATTTACTTTTTAATGTGCTGCTTTCTCTCCTCAACCAGCATGTAAAGTCCAAAGGGCTAGAACGGTCCTGTTTCTCTATGTGGCTTAATTGTCCATGGCAGGGTGGGTGTGGTTATTGCTAAAGACAGTGGAGTTCAAGCAGCAACCAGCATAGTCTGACTTGCAGCCATTTGCGGCATTGGCTAGTTAATCATGAAGCAAAATAGATAGGAAGCCTTCTCAATTCTTACCTGATTTGTATAAGTAAAAAAGTTCTATGCAAGTAGATGAAAATCTAACTTGAGTCAAAAAAACAGAGTGGGCCGGGCGCAGTGGCTCAAGCCTGTAATCCCAGCACTTTGGGAGGCTGAGGCGGGTGGATCACGAGGTCAACAGATCAAGACCATCCTGGTCAACATGGTGAAACTCTGTCTCTACTAAAAATACAAAAAATTAGCTGGGCGTGGTGGCGCATGCCTGTAATCCCAGCTACTCAGGAGGCTGAGGCAGGAGAATTGCCTGAACCCAGGAGGCGGAGGTTGCGGTGAGCCGAGATCTGCCATTGCACTCCAGCCTGGGTAACAAGAGCAAAACTCTGTCTCCAAAAAAAAAAAAGCAGAGTCATGGTCCTTCCATCATACCCAGACTGGAGCTGGTTTACAGACCCAGAACCAACTGAATGAAGGGGAGGCTGGGCCTCCTTGAGGAAGGATCTTGGTACACAGCTAACTGTTTGTATTGTTAGTCTTTCTCCCAGCTTCCCCAAAGGGACTGAAGGCCTTTACCAGGATGAGTGCACACGGAGAAAAGGAAATAATCAGACTTCTCAGGGCTTGTGGACACTGGCTCTAAACTGACACTAATTCCAAGAGACATAAAATGTCACTGTGGTCAACCAGTCAAAGCAGGGGCTTATGGAGAGCAGGTATTCAGTGGTGATTTAGCTCAGGTCTGTTTCACAGTGGGCCCAGTGAGTCAGGCACTCAATCCATCCCCTGCCTAATTCCACAGTTCTGGACTGCGTAATTGGAACAGACCTCAGCAGCTGGCAGAATCCCCACATTGGTACAGGAACTGTCCATCAGCTCCATTTACTAGGAATTTTAGAACGAAGGGAATTTCTAGGTCAGAGAGTCCAGACCTTTCATTTTGTAGACTGAAGTGCAGTGGTGGAACCAGGAATAACTCAGCTAGGACTTAAATTGCAACTAAAGTCATTTTAAACTTGTAACTCTATAAATAAGTAAACTGTACATTCTGAATCCAAGGTTTACCTGTCTTTGTGTTGATTTTATCAAAAAATGCCAGATTTTCAGTTACTGTGTCTTATTTAATTGCTGAAGCATCATTAGCACCACTGTTTCTGCATTTAAAGGAGACTTTATTTTATTTTTTGTTTTATTTCATTTTTTGAGATGGGATCTTGCTCCGTCACCCAGGCTGGAATGCAGTGACGTTATCATGGCTCACTGCTGCCTTGACCTCCTGGGCTCCTGCCTCAGCATCCTGAGTAGCTGAGACCACAGATGCATGCCATGCCACCATACCCAGCTAATTTTTAAGTTTTTCTTGCAGAAATGAGTTCTCCCTATGTTGGCCAGGCTGGTTTCAAACTCCTGGACTCAAGTGATCCTCCTGGCCTTGGCTTCCCAAAGTGTGGGGATTACAGGCATGAGCCGTTGCACGTGGCCAAGTTCTTGTCTTAAACTGAGATCTACTTGGGTTTATATTTTATTGTCTACAAATGTGCTTTCCTCTCAGTTCATCAAACCAAGTCATGAGTATATCTTTTTAGAAACACAAATATGTCCAGCTGACATATTATGTGTGACTTTAAATGTTTATTCAGTACGATGAATAATTTTCCTGTCTGGGGACAATAGTATTTTGTGGGAAGGAGGATTAGGATATCACCAATTATTCATCTGTCCATCACTTTCCTAACTGAATCTCACACCAAGAAATAGACATTTTCCTCCCCTCTTTTGTTAGAGAAAATTAGAAAGATAGGAAATGGAGTTGACACCATTGATTCATTTTCATTTGACCCAGAATTAAATTATTTGTATCCAGTCACTGTTAATTATGGGAATGATAGTACTTTGGATGCCAGGCAATATCAGAGTTGGGAGCTTCTCACTGAGGGCCTGGCACTGCTAAGCAGGAAGGTCAGGAGAAAAATATAACAGCAACAGGAATTAAAATGAAACTTCAATGTGTCTGTACATTGTAAGTGAAAGCATAGTAATTTCTCGCTGTGAATAGAGCCTACCAAATGTGTACTTCATGGCTATTTACAATATCCATTCATTAACTATATTAAGTTATAGTAAGACTACCTTGGCTTTGTAGGAATGATCACCATTAACCGGAATTCTTCAGAGTTTTTTATGTGTAGCATCCCATTTATTTCCACAATTGGTTTCAATAATTAGTCATGTAAACATAGTGTGCCTTTATTAGAAAATTGAGGCACAGGTTGTTACTTCCAAACGTTCAGCAGACACCCAAGTCTTCTGAATTTTAGTCTGATTCTGAGCTATGAGGTTTTCCCTTCAAAGTAGTCGTTCTCTTAAAAACAATATTGGAAAAATATAGTCATTTATAATTATCTAAGACTTTTAAAATGTATTTTATTAAATACCTCTATTGTGCTTGCCCCATGAGAGATACTGTGTTCAGCACTTTATGTTAGTAAATATTGACTCATTTGAACTTTTTAGTGACCTGATGAGAAAGATGCTATTTATTATACATGTGTCTTAACTCTATGCATAAGAGAGGTTAAGTTCCTATCTGAGGTCACACAGTAAGTGATGTAGTCAGGTTTCATACCCAGGCAGTCTGGCTCCAGAGCCTATACTCATAACCATCAGGCTGTGCTTTGCTTCAGACTCAACCAGAAATGTCTCTGATTTCATATGGTACAATGTATTCATGATATGTGCTCATACATGTTTGAACAGATGAGTCCCAAAATATCTGTGGCCCCAGAGCATCAGAATGGAAAGACCTTTCCCAATATGTAAAATGAGGTAACAGTCAAGATTATCTTTAATCTCAAACCCAAATTGTAAACAGTGGGTCAGTGTTTTCAGAGAGCTGTGTTGTCCGACACGGTAACTACTAGCTTCATGTAGCTACCAAGCATTTGAAATGTGACCAGTCCAAATTGAGATGTAAGTGTAAAATACATAGCAGTGGATTTCAAAGACTTAGAACATATAAAAGAATGCAAAATATCGCAATCATTTTACATTGGTCACATGTTAACATTTTGCATATATTGGGTTAAATGAATATATTAACTTCACGTGATTTTTTTGCCTTGTTTTAATATCTCTTCTAGAAAAAATTCAAACTATATCTGTGGCTCAGCTCACATTTTCTACTGGAAAGCACTGTCTTAGGCAATGCTTCTTACTTTCCAACAAAAAGGCTGACCTTTCGGGCATACTTGGTTTCCCAGTACACCCTTTGGCAAAGGTACTATTGATCACAAAGGAGAAGGACCAGAGCAAAAGATCTTCCAGACTCACAGTGTGTAACTGTGAAAAATTAGCCGTGTGTACTCTTTAGAATTCACTCTGTGGAGCCCACAGCAGGAATTTGTGTGCTTCATGCCTGTACCTCCAACAACTGGTGATGTGCCTGATCCAGAGTTTGACTGGGTGAGGGGGTGGATAGAGGGTAAGGGGTCAATAATGGATAAATGAAGGGTGGGTGGGAGGATGAATACAGGAATGGATGAGTAAATATATACAACAAGAGACTAGATGCATCTGCATCTTTTTATCATTTATTATAGAACATCGTAATGATCACTGTCATCTTTATTCATGGCACCTTTAGATGCTATGGGAAGGCATTCTTCCAACTCTCTCAATAGCTAATTTTTTTCAAGACAGTATTAAAATCCTCATCCATGACTACACCACTTCCCTCAGTGGCACTAGGTCTACTCCTGTGGATGCACAGACCTCCACAGTTTTGGGCAGTTAGACCACCAATCTGATAGCAAACCAGGAATTAGGGAGTTGAATTGAAGCTGTTTGCTTAGCAATGTGGGTTTCCCCACAAATTATATACTTAAACATCAATATTTTTTAAATAACCAAATTTTCTACTAATTATTCTATTCATAGTTTACATAATATTTAGAAAATGACAACATCATATATCAAATAATAATTGAAGAATATTATTTTTCAAATTGTGGCTTTGGAGATTGAAGGACTAAAGCTACTCAAATCATCCATCCTTTGGCATTACCACTGGGCACAGGAAATTCTTGTTCTCAATTTGATGATGAGTACAGTTACCAGTATGTGTTTTTCTCCCATTTCTATCTTTATCGTTGATAGCAAACATGTGCCTTCTGATCTATACAGCAACCTTATTTTCTGTGCCAACCTAGCCTATTCAGAGAGTGTTAGGTATGTGCTCTTTCATCTGAGCCTCTGAACAATCTCCCTAAGGTCTATGATACTCTACTTACTTTCATAAAGTGGAAGAGACTGAAAGGTTCATCTTTGAACTGCTGCTCTAATCCCTTATTTCTGGGTCCAATTTATAACATAATAAATTGGTTCTGAATTGCTTTGCAATTTGCCTGACAGTTCAGTGTCTTCTCTCCTTTTTGTTGATTCTGAGTAAGAATTAAAAGAATACTTTTCATGCAAGTTATTTGTAATCATGATTCCTGACAGAGGCCAGACCATTCACTATTTTTTTTATAATCCTATAATACTTGTCTTATAAAAGCTGCCTGAGTCAGCTTTTCGTAGACTCTGCCCTCTGTTTATTATTTGTATTAAACATGTGACTTTGCAATGATTATTCAGCTTTCTCCTTAATTATGTTCTTGCAGAATGCCCCATTTTCCAGTGGAAATGGGAAATGGAAGATTGAGATAAAGGACTGCTTGACAATTATATGGTGAAATAAGTTAGAATGAAATTATTATTTGTTACATGCTAGCTAGAAAATTAAAGCAGAACAAAATTACTCAGTAGAATATTTTCTTAAGACAAAGAATCATCAAATATTCCATAATCTCTCCCCTAAAATGCCATACTTCAAGCCATTTTAAGTACAATTATTCTTTTTGTCTGTAACCTCCCTCTTTCGTTGCGGAAACATGAACCCCTCCCCATCTTTGCCTGAAACAGCCAGCATACATCAATGTGGTGAAGCACAGGAACAAACATAATCCCCACTGGGTTGCCATCTGAACTGGAGTAATGTGAGGCGTGGCTGTGAAATTCACACTGTTAAGACAGTCAGGCTTCCCTGTTTCCCAGTGAGGTTTGTGCAGACAGGAAGGCTTGGAATATTCTGTCCTCCTGCTGTGCCAAACTGATTTAACTTGTGTGCCTCACATTTCCCAACAGAGGAGAAATTTTGTCTGTAATGCTAACACATTCTTTGCCTTACACAATATACCACTTGTGAATTTGCCTTAGATTTTTTTCAGGAAAATAAATGAACATGTTTCATGATATTTACCAGATGCCTAGTATTGAGTGATATGCAGGGCTCTTGAGGTGTTATGCATGTGTGTGTGAGTGTGTCTGTGTCTGTTTGCCTGTGCACTAGGGAGGTCCTGATTCATTCTAGGAATTCTTTGACACTGAATGTTTTCGTTTGTGTATATTTCTATAATTAAAGTTGCAAAAACCTAGAACTGATATTACTTAAGGAATAACCCAACTCTGAAATTCTAAATATTAATATTCTATTTCATTTGTATAAATTAAATTATTTTGAATCTGGCTAATCTCACACCTAGAGTGTGAATTTCAATTATTATTTTTTCGGTGCTGCCTATTACCAAGGATAATTAAGATTTTACATTTTTGACACTACTAAAATAGACTTAATATCCAATACTGAGAAAAATTCTTCGTAAGCCACTCTGATCTCATTGCTTCATTTATGTAAACATTCCATTAAATATAACTTGAAAAAAAATGAACTTGAGCAGATTTCAACAGTAGCTAACTGATCATCATATAACAAATGATAAGCTCTCCATGTTAACTGGATTTAAGGATGTGTTACCCATCAGGTAATGGAAAAGATATTTCTGTGTCTTATATTATGGATTTTTATATAAAACCAATTCTGTTTTCTACATTAGGCCCCAATAACAAAAGTTTCTCAATCCTAGCACTATTAATATTTTGGAGTAGGTAGTTCTTGTTTGTAGGGAGATGTTCTGTGCATTGTAGGATGTTTAGCAGCATCCCTGGCCTCTACCCACTAGATGCTAGCAGCAGCCCCCAAGGGATGACAACGTAAAGGTCTCCAGACATTGCCAGATATCTGCAGGGAACATAGAGGGGCAAAACCATCTTTATTTAAGACCCACCGATACATGGGAATTTAAGGGCTTTCATTTAAATTTTGTATTTCATCATGTAGTCTCGGAAATTGTATCTTAGTGTAATAAACAAAAAACAAACGAAGGAAACTTTTAACCCTTAACGTACAATATTAAGATAGAATCATAATGGGAAACTTCTTTTTAATTTATAAGATTTGGGGGCTAGGAAGTGGCAGCTTTTTCTTATCTTCAAAATTTATCAGAGGAACCAAATTATGTTGTAAGACCTGAAAGCTCTTGCTTTATCTCTTGCCTAAATATTTTTATTGATGATAATTATAGCATCTGCAATCTCTTTCTGAAATGCTTACAGGCATTATAGAAGCTCCTGGGATGCCCATTGGGATTGTCCCGTGTCCTCTGAGCAGTTCCAGGAGCTCTCTCCATGACAAGGACCATCAGGTCATTTGGTCAAGGGGTGACCATAGTAACTGAGCAACTCATGAACTTTTTGGGGGTTCCATTGCTGTCAAAACTTTCAGTCCAGCACCCTCAACGTCTGTTATGGTCATATTGGTTCAGAAAGTGAGGTGTGTGTTTCTATTCACCGGAGATGTTTAAGACGTCAGAACAAATTACTCCAGGAGACTTGGTATGCCAACTACAACACTGAAGAGTCTGCAATTCAGTTCTGTGTGAACACTTAACACACGTCCACTGGGCCAGGTAATGGGGACTCAAGAATGAATATGATGCAGTCCCCACCTTCAAGGGATTTATGGCGTGTGAAACACTAATAATAGTAATAGTTTTTCTCTGCTTAAAGGATATCACAGTAGGACAAGGAGTAATATTTTCCCCAAAATAGATTATCAGCCCACAATAAGAAATGTGAATGCCTAGGTTGTTTTATATATCGCTGAGTCTAAATAACTTTGCAAAGGATTTAAATAAAAGCCTTCTCTAATTCTTCAGACTCATTTATCCCTTAGTATTAGAGTTCCTTGTATCTGCTTTACAAACAAATATTGAGAGACACCCAGCCAAAATAACCATGTGAAAAAGAGGCATTGAATACAAACCAGCTGGATTGCCTAGACGCCCCTATTTTCTTATGTAACAATGATTTTTTTAAGACAGGCAAATCTACAGTCTTCCACTTGAAATTATAGCCACACTGCAAAGAAAGAAAGAAAGAAGAGAGAGAGAAAGGCAGGAAGGAAAGAAGGAAGAAAGAGAGGGAGGGAGGGAAACAGGAAGGAAGGAAGGAATAGAGGGAGGGAGGGAGGGAGGGAGGGAGGGAGGAAGGACGGAAGGAAGGAAGGAAGGAAGGAAGGAAGGAAGGAAGGCAGGAAGGAAGGAAGGAAGGAAGGAAGGAAGGAAGGAAGGAGGAAAAAAAAGAAAGAGAAATTATAGCCACACTGGAGTACATTTATCTTGGTCCAGAGGGGGCTGGCATATCCTGACATACAATTGTACCTTCACTAAGTG
>CAUYOR010057378.1:0-25460 GCA_963573925.1 Callimico goeldii
TATTTTTAGTAGAGACGGGGTTTCACCATGGTGACCAGGATGGTCCCGATCTCTTGACCTCGTGATCCACCTGCCTCGGCCTCCCAAAGTGCTGGGATTACAGGCGTGAGCCACCGCGCCCGGCCTTTATTTATTTATTTATTTATTTAGTTAGTTAGTTAGTTAGTTAGTTCTTGAAAAGGAGTCTTGCTCCATCACCCAGGCTGGAGTGCAATGGCACAATCTCGGCTCAGTGCAACCTCTGCCTCCTAGATTCAAGTGATTCTTCTGCCTCAGCCTCCCGAGTAGCTGGGATTACAGGTGCATGCCACCATACCTGGTTAATTTTTTGTATATTCAGTAGAGATGGAGTTTCACCATGTTAGCCAGGCTGGGCTCAAACTCCTGACCTCATGATCCATCCACCCTGGCCTCCCAAAGTGCTGGGATTACAGGAGTCAGCAACCACGCTGGCCAGATTTGCATTTTAGAAAGATCACCCTAGTGGAAGTGGGTGGATCAGCACCGGTAGAGGCAGACTAGAAGGACACTATTTAATAATTTAATTCAAATTGGAAATGATGAGGGAGGAAATTGGGGATCGAGAAAAGGGATGCATTTAGGAGGCACAGAGGAGTTTTACAGGCTGAATTAAGTCTCTCCCCAAAATTCATAGTCCGCCCCGTATTTGGTGATTAGGCCTCCAAAGAAGTAATTAAGTTAAAACGAGGTGATTAGGCTGGGCCCTAATCCAATATGACTGGTATTCTCATATGAAGATGAGAAGAGGGCTGGGTGTGGTGGCTCACACTTATAATCCACACACTTCAGGAGGCCAAGGCAGGAGAATCACTGGAGGTCAGGAGTTCGAGGTCAGCCTGGCCAATGTGCTGAAACCCCGTCTTTACTAAAAATACAGAAAATTAGCCAGGTGTGTGGCAGGCATCTGTAATCCCCACTACTTGGGAGGCTGAGGCAGGAGAGTTTCTTGAACCAGGAAGGTGGAGGTTGCAATGAGCCGAGATCACACCACTTGCACTCCAGCCTGGGGGACAGAGCAAGATTCTGTGTCAAGAAAAAAAAAAGAAGAGGTGATCAGGACACACCCAGAGAGAAGGCCAAGTGAAGATGCGGGGAGAAGTCGCCGTCTAGAAGCCGAGGAGAGGGGCTCGGCAGAAACCAGCTCTGCCGACACCTTGATCTCAGCCGTGCAGCCTTCAGAATTGCGAGAAAATCCATTTCTACTGCTTCAACCACCCAGTCTCTGGTACTTTGTTATGACAGCCTTAGTAGTCTAAGGCAAGGTGGAGGAATCAGGGGTGTAGCGAGAGGGGCAGGGGGAATAAAGGGTGACTTCGAGGTTTCAGCTTTCAGCCTAGTGTGGGATGCTACTGTGTTCCAAGAGGGGTGACCCCGGAGGAGGAGCCAGGTGAGAGATGGACGATGGGTCCTTCTAGACAGCCGGGTGCAGATGTCCACTAAGCAGCTGGGTGTGTGGGGTCAGGGTTTGGTCAAGGGATGGGAGCTGTGGATACAGATGTTGTGATCTCCAGAGAGAGGAGCAGTTGAAGCAGAGCAGGGGACGAGGTCGCCCAGGGCACATGCGTGCTGCGGGAAGAGAAGGCAGAGGACATGACTGCAGGGACCCCATCCTTTACGGGAGAGGCGAAGGAAAAGGGCCTGGGCACGAGACGGTGAGGGGCATTAGTGAGAGTCTCAGAGAACAGTGTCGGGGGAGCCAAGAGGGCCCTCACATGCTGGAGAGTTCACTGTTTCCAAGACTCTCTTCACACGTGCACACGCACACGCATGCACACACACGCACACACGCGTTTGGCTTGTGGTTTTGGAATGATTTCCCTCATTATTTTGTGTGTGATACTCTTCAGGTTTGGGAGGTAGAACCAGAGTACTGGCTGTTTGCTTCTCCAGAGGCAGCAAAATGTGCCAGATAATGCCTGCCCTGTAACAGGTGGCCGTTTCAGCCGCTTCTTCCCTCTCACCCGGCAGCGTCCCTGGTGAGCGTCTTGATTTTCCCTCCAGGGTCACCCTTAGCCATCCCTTTAGTGACGATGCATGGCTAGACGAGAGAAACTCCGTGCTCTGCTTCAGGGTGTGTGACGTGGGGCTACTTTTTTTTTTTTTTCCAAGACAGAGTGTTGCTCTGTTGCCCAGCGTGGAGAGCAGTGACATGATCATGGCTCACTGCAGCTTCCACCTTCCGGGCTCAAGTGATCCTCCCATCCCAGCCTCCTGAGCAGCTGGGACTACATGTCCAGCAGATTTTTGTCTGTTTATCTCCTATCAGAAGGATTCTTTCTTTTAGCTTTGTAGAGATGAAGTCTCACTATGCTGATTAGGCTAGTTTCGAACTACCAGGCTCAAGAACACCTCCCACGGACAGGCTCAGTGGCTCACGCCTGTAATCCAGTACTTTGGAAAGCTGAGGTGGGTGGATTACTTGAAATTAGGAGTTTGAGACCAACCTGGCCAATATGGAGAAATCCTGTCTCTACTAAAAATATAAAAATTAGCCAGGTGTGATGGCATGTGCCTGTAATCCCAGCTCCTCGGGAGGAGGCTGAGGCAGGAGAATCACCTGAACCAGGGAGACAGAGGTTGCAGTCAGCTAAGATTGCACCACTGCATCCCAGCCTACAGGACAAAGTGAGACTCTGTCTCAAAAAAAGAAAAAAAGAAAAAAAATTCCTTCTACCATGGCCTCCCAAAATATTGGGATCATAGGCTTGAGCCACAGTGCCCAGCCGGGGCTGCCTTTGGTTGGAATTACAGAAACCACTGCTCCCAGTGTCCTCAGCTTCCCCAGACCCGGGAAGGATCCACTCAGCACCGGCACTGCGTAGATGCCAGGGCATCGCCCTTTACTTACTCTGGGGAAGGGAAGGCACACAGACCCCTCATTTATTTCTCATCACAACCTGGTGACACACCTTGAAGAAAAGTAAAGTGATATGTCACATGATTAATCAGGAATCCAGGATTTGAACGTGGCTCTTTGACCCGAAAGGTCCTTCCACTGTGACTTTGCCCTCTCCTGCCGCCTTCTTTCCACCCCTCAGTTCTCCCTTCCTGCTCCAGCTTCACTCAATGGTTGCTCCACCTGCTCATACGCCAACGCTAGGAGGATGCTCCCGAAGGCCTGGAGCACCTTCACTGGGAACATAGTCAGTCAGCAGCAGCAGGAAGCCCAGCAGCCAGTCATGAGACTTGCCCATCCGAGGTACTCCTGGGGGCTGAAGGAAACAATAGCGAGAGAGTGTGCACGATTCAGGCTTGAATGAGCGTCTTGCCTAGCTGGCAATCTACTGGGTGAAACGCTGGCGATTTTTGCTGACCTGCTCACCTTGGACAGCAATGGCTTCAAGGTATTGGGATCTCCAGAGAGAGGGGCAGTTGAAGCAGAGCACATTCAGTGTCTTTTTGGAGTCTCAAAAAAATTGCAAGGTAGGAAGGGCTGGCCCTCTTCCTGTCCCACTGAAACGAAACTGGAAGAGAATTGCACATCCAGCTGGGCATCTCAGGAGACCTAGGCAGGTTCACTCTTAGTGACAAACTCAGTGGTCTTGTCACTTCAGCTCATGGCTTTCCTGAGGTCTCCCAGCATGAGTGACCTGACCAGTGGTGACCCAGCCTCTGTCCGGCAGCAGCTACCATCAGGAATGGGGACTCCTGGGCTCCAGGCTCCTAGTCTAGCCTGACACGTTGAGCTGTTCCAGTCCTTCTTGTTTTGAGATGAAATCTCCCTCCTTTCCACAGTCAGGAGAAAAGCCCTGCTGAATACAAGCCCTGAAGCAAGGGCCTGGGAAGCCTCTGTTCCTCACCCTCTCCCAAAGTCAAGGCTCAGAAAGGCAACTCTGGGCCCCTGGCTTGGCTGGCTGGCTGCAGTAGGCAGCTGCTGTGTCTGCAGGGAATTCTGCACAGCCACACTGTTTCCTCATACCTGAGCCGTCCACAGCTGCACCACCACTCCCAGCCTGAGCACACTATTTAAGGCCAGCACACGGGAGCTGGCTGTGAGTCATCGAGGAGGGCAGCAGCAGCTCCACTCAGCCAGGACCCAGATACTCCGGGAACCTTCCCCAGCCATGGCTTCCCTGGGGCAGATCCTCTTCTGGAGGTAGTGTACTCCTCTCTCTCTCCTTATGGGTGAAGGGAACAGCAGCGAGGTCTTTTGGGGGTGCTGAGCACCACTGGGCTGTCCCATAGGACCCCACCTACAATTTTATCTGATCCAGCATTGGGCCAGGAGGAGAATGGCAAGAACCTAACTGGTGGTTGGTGGCCTGCCATGGACAGCTGGCACTTGCTGGGCAGCTTGGACTGAGGGGAGTGTGTGCCAGGCTGGGCACTCCCCTGAGATGTCAAGCCTGCAAGCACCATGGGGGCACTGAGCAGGCTGGCATGGGCTGCGTGGTGGGATGGCAGGAAATCCATGGCTATGACGGTGGCAGGGGGTGCAGGAGGACCCTCTATACAGTGCCCAGGGTGAAGGAGGAGAATGTGATTTGGTTCTTCTCTGTGGGGGTGATTTCTTGCTACTCCTGAGCAATTCACACCAACACCCTTCCCCAGACCCCACCCAGCTCAAGGATGGGGTCCCTAGTTTTCCTAGGAGCTCCTTGGAGAGGAGACCTTGCTCTTGCTGAACTCCCCAGAGAGGAAGAAGGAAGCAAGTCCCCTCCCCCACCCTTTGCTTCTCTCCCGAGCTACATTCTGGTTGCCTCTCTTCCCCTCCAAATAGCATTTACCATCCCGGAAGGAAAGAGATAGCAAGCGCAGGGTTTTCTTGAAATGGTATGTTCAATGTCAGTCACAACTCAGGACAGCTATTAGGGAGACTGGTACCTGTTGGTTCTAGAGGTTGTTTGAAGGACCAGTCCTCCTATTTCTGTTTCTTTTCCCACAAGTGGAAGAAGAGAGGGAAGGAGAGAGGAAAGGAATCCTCAGCTCAACCGTGAAAAGTTTGTGAAGAGACTAAGAGAGTAATGTTCCTTCCCAGAGGCAGCCTAGAAAATTCTTTTCCTTGAAACAAAATGTCAGTTCCCCCCACTCGACTCACATTTATCTGAATTCACCTGCCGCATAGCAGGGGTGGGGGCTCCGCGGGGCTGCCAGGGGCGGCTGCAGCAGCACCCCTCCTCCCGACCCTGTGCCTGGCCAGGGCACTGCACTCCAGGAGAAGCAGTGGGTAGCGGGGGTCTTCCCTCTAGATCCTTCTGCCCAGAGAGGACGCCCCTAAGAAGCACTTGTGTCAGAGGAGCCAGCGTTTTGCAAACGCCTCTTTCCCTGTCTTGCACTGAACGCCTTAGAACAGCGTGTCCACCACTGCCTTGTGAAGGCTCGTTGTCACCTCAGAGAAGTTAAATGCAGGTGAATGTGCAGCTGTGCATGAGGGGATCTTGCTCTGAGATCCCAAGCTCTCTCCCCCTGCCGCCCTTACCCCTGCTCCTGTCAGTCCCAGCTCCCCATGCACCCCATTCCCCCAGCCTGATCCCAAGGACACGAAACGTTCCTCATGCAACAAGTGGCTCCGTTGTTGGAGGTCAGACGGGATGTGTGGGCTCTCTCATAATGCATTGCAACCAGCCTGACTGGTTTTGCTGGAGGATTAGCAGGAGGTGGGTGTTCAAAATTCGGATCCCTCATCCTTCAGAAACCCCTTGGAATCAAAAGAGGCTCCTCTTCTTGGCCCTTGCATGCCTTGCTAGCTATTCACGCTCTGCAGTTTCAGAAGCAGTGACTGTCCATGAGGGTGGCATGGACCTCCATGTCCATGTGCAAGGGGCCTCCAGGAAGAGGGCGGAGGAGCAGCTTCAGCGGGGAGCAGGATCCTGAAAGCTAGTGTCAGGGAGGCAGGTGGAGCCTGCCCCGGGGAACTCTTGGCCCTCTTCCTTTGTCATAATGGCTTTAATTCATAAAATACACCTCTCCTGGAGGCGATGATGACTGTGGTGATGCAGGAACATTCATGAAAGGGACTGCTGCCCTCTGCAGACCTGGTGACTTATGCTCCTAAGTATTAATAATCGCCAGAGAGCTGAATTCCTTCAGATCTCACTCTGAGCATGCGTGCTGCTCAGGGATGGAATGCTGATGTACAGTTTCCATCGTGACTGGCCTCCGTGCACACTTAGGAGCTGTGTGTGTTCCCCGTCCCCATCATGGCCATCAAGAGTAGCAGCATTTGCTCATGGAACATCTGCTGAGTCCCTGCTAGGAGGACAAGGGTGGACAATCCTTGCTCTGAGGGGGAGAAGTTCTAGTCAACAATACTAACTGAGCACTTACTATGTCCTGAATATTGCACTAGACGATGGGGCAAAGGTGACTAAGATGCTGTCAAGATCACAGCCTAATAGGGGAGAAAGTCTCCCCAATAACAACTCTAACGTGCCGCCCATACATCCTGAGACAATAAACACAGGTTGCAAAGGGAGCTCTTCCCTCACCCAAGGCTTTGGGAGGGTTTCTGAGCCAGAGGATGGGTGGGCTGTGTCTTGAATAATGCGTTTGTATGACCCAGGTGAAGAAGGGTGGAAGAGGCCGTCCAGGTAGGGGAAACAGAATTAAATCAAATACAACACAACGCATGAATGAGCATGGTGTGTGGGAAAGCTGCACCCTGCTCTGTATCATCATGACTTGAAGTTTGAGGCAGGGAATTCTGGGAGATGAGGCCGAGAGGTCACAGCAGGTCATACTGGGCCTTCTTCACTAGACTCAGAATGGGGATTTGTGGTGATGCGGAGCCCTTGCAGGCTGTGAAGTGGAGCAGCCTTGGTGGTTTTCATCTCAGGTGGGCAGCAAGCCTGGAGGCCAGGAGAAGAGTGGGGAAACAGTTGTGGACAGAGTATACAGAATGATAGGGACCTGGCATAGAGTGTGACAGTAAGAACCACGGGAGGAAAATGGACTCAGGAAATGCTGGACTTAAAACTGCTGACATTTGATCAATGATTGGAGGGGCAGGTAGGATGCTGCAGAATAAGAGTAGATGGGGCAAGGGGCAGATCCTAGAATGACTTCCATGTTTCTGGATTGAGTGCAGTGACTTGGGGACAAGGAAGAGAGAGGAGAGCTGGTTAATGTGTTGAACTTGAGATCCCCCTGGGACCTTCAGATGGGGATGCCCCCTGGGCAGCAGAAGGCATGAGGCTAAAACATGGAGAGGGCAGGACTGGGGATAGACATCTGTGTGTCAACAGCTCAAGGGCAAGGAATGGTCATAGGGGGAGGCTTCTAAGGAGAGCAGATGGAGGGAGAGAAGCAAGGGTCCAGGATGGAGAACTGAAGAACACCAGCATTCAAGTGGGCAGAGGAAGAGGGGGGTCAAGGAAAGAGCTGAGAATAAATGGTAAGAAAGGTAGCAAGAGGCCAGGATAGAGATTAATGGATGTCAACAGAGCGGACTTTCATGGAACACGCGGGACTAGTGATCCGTAAACTTTGGCTCTGTTCCATCTGAAATCACTAGTGACAATGGGATTCATAACAGCATGTCACAGGAAGGAAGCTACTGAGAAGGAAGGACCAGGGATCTTTCTACCAGAAGAAGATGGATGAAGCAGAGAATAAGGGAACCTCAGAATAAGCAGGAGGCTCAGGGAGTCTGCTTTGCGGGAGGGTTTCCCATCTCTCGTAAGTTTGCAAGCTGGTGCCTGGCTCAGACATCTCAGACTCTGATGGTTGGATAGAACAGTGCCTGGTAAGGAAATCTTGCTTGAGCCTGGGTGAGGAGACCTCATCACAGGCCATACTGGCATCCAACTTTCAGCTTTCCTGAGCCTATAAAATCTGAGCCTTCAGAACCTTCTGAGTCCATCCTGTGAACAGGACAGGAATCGGCAAAATGAGATAAATTGTACATTGGAAGAGAGACTTAAATAGGTGGCACCTGTGTTCCTGCCCCCATTGGGGGTAGATTATTTTCTGAGTGTTTTACGCTTTTCCGCCGTCTCCACCTATTGCAATGCTATTCATTTCTTTCAATGTTCAACTCAAATGCCACCTCCACTTTAAAGTCTTACAGGATATTTCTTTCTTTCTTTTTTTCTTTCTTTCTTTCTTTCTTTCTTTCTTTCTTTCTTTCTTTCTTTCTTTCTTTCTTTCTTTCTTTCTTTCTTTCTTTCTTTTTCTTTCTTTTTTTTTTGAGACATAGTTTCGTTCTTGTTACCCAGGCTGGAGTGCAATGGCTCAATCTTGGCTCACCGCAACCTCCGCCTCCTGGGTTCAGGCAATTCTCCCACCTCAGCCTCCCGAGTAGCTGGGATTACAGGCACGCGCCACCATGGCCAGCTAATTTTTTCTATTTTTAATAGAGACGGGGTTTCACCATGTTGACCAGATGGTCTCGATCTCTTGACCTCGTGATCCACCCGCCTCGGCCTCCCGAAGTGCTGGGATTACAGGCGTGAGCCACCGCGCCCGGCTAGGATCTTTCTAGTGGCCATGAGTTGCTCCTCTTATGTTCACAGTCAGCCATGTGGATGAATATCTGTTCCCGGTGCCTGTGTGTTTCCCTCAGCAGGGTTAGCTGCTTGGGGGTTGTGGCTCTGTCTTGCTCATGGTTGTAGGGAGGCAGTGTGGCACTATGGCCACGCATCTGGATTCAAAGCCTGTGCCACCATGAACGTTTACTCTCTAAGCAATTGCCCTGTTTATGAAGTGGGGCAGATAACAGTACCTAACTCCTAGGGCTGTATGAACGACATGTGATAATCATGTTCCTGGCACATCCTAGGAGCTTCATAAATGTTAGCGATTGCTATACTTATTGCTTGCAACTCCCTCTACAATCCATGGTACTTGGTTGACTCTCCATAAAAATTTGTTAACTTCAATTTCATGAAACTCTGAAAGCATATATACATATACACACACATATGTATACGTGTGTGTGTGTGTGTGTGTGTGTGTGTGTGTGCTCTCAGAGCTTAAAAATTCAGAAAGTCAGTACGCCTCCTTTTATGAATGGGACAATCAGAATAAAGTATGCAGGTTGTCCAAGGGTCAATGCATTCACGAATGGTAGAACAGGGTTTTTTCAGTGATCCTATATTGCCCAGAAACCCTAGCTAAGAATTGTGTTGGAGCCCAGCACAATAACCTAAGCACCAACAATCCACAAATCAGAGAGACCAAGACTTCATACACACTTACTTTTGCCATATGAAAGGGTGGAAATAACCTGGATGCTGGAGTTCGTTTGATCTGTGGATGTATTCCAGCTCTCTACTTCCTCGCTGGGTGACCTCAAGGAAGTTACTTAACCTCTCTGTGTCTTCATGACCTCATCAGTAAATTGGGCATTAACAATAGTGGCACCCAGGTCACAGGGCTGTTATAAAGACTACGTGAGTTAATACAAGTAAGGAGCTCATAGCGGAGTCTTGTATAGTGTTAGTGCTTGAGGTGTTGATCACTCTCAAATTATTCCCTCCGATGTTTCTGCAGAAAGACAGAGACTTGGAGGGAGGGAGAGGAATGACAGGTCCACCAATAGCAGCTGCGCTCAAGCGCATTTTGTGTCTGAAATCTTTGGAGATTTCGATGGACTCAGATATCCTCTTTCTTGTCCTCGTTCTGTGAGGTGTGGGAAATCCTCTGCCACCTGAGGTGGTGAACTAGATGAACGCTAAGGCCTTCCCCGTCCAAATTCAATGTTCAAAGTATGGTCTTCCAACCAGTAGCATCCACTTCATCTGGGAACTATCAGAAATGAAAATTGTCATTGCCCCCATCCTGCGAAGAATCAGAAACTCTGAGGGCAGGGCCTGGCAATCTGTGGTGTAACAAGCCCTCCAGGTGACTCTCAGGCACGTCCAAGTTCAAGAAGCACTGTATTAGCAGGCTCTCTGTGTCCCTGATTCCTCCAGAAAAGCAGGAGGATTTAATCCAGATAGATACAAATTTCACCTGGGGTCATTTATCACTCCACCTTCTTCTTTAAGAAACGTGCTCAAGAGCCGCAGATGGGTCTTGATGAATACAAAGGAAAGCCACCATGTTTCTCCAGGTAAGAAACGCAGGCTGTATTTCTCTCTGTATGTGCCTTTCGCAATCCCAGCCAATCTTCCTGCGGTGCTTCAGATTTCCCATCACGTCGCTTCAGATGCGTTCCTGCTGCTGCCAGCACAGCGGTCATGGGAGAGAGGGCAGGCAGTTTTTCCTTTTTTCTTTCTCTGCAATTTAAAATAAAAAATTTCATAGATAAAAACCACGAAAGATTTGAGAGACAGAGAGCGCATCCATAAAATGTAGGAATTGTCTCTTGTAGCTTCCTGTCTCGTCTCCTCATTGTGTTTTTTTTGTCACTTCAACCCCGGAATGGCCGTTTCACACCTCTCTTCCCTCTTCAATCCTCTTACGACCCTCATCCCTTCTCTCCACCCCAGCCTCAGATGATTATCTCGCTGTACCTTCCACTGAGAACATAGAAACCAGCAGACAGGTTCTCCTTCATCTTTTCACATCCCAAAGTGCCTGCTGCACTCATCTATGCCCTTTTTCTTTGCCTCCCCTCCTGGTAACAGAGGATTTGCTCAGCTCCTATCAAAGGTCAGCCCCTCTGTGGTCTGGATCCATCTCATCTCCCAGCTCACAAACACCTCCTCCAGCCAACATCATCAATCTCTCCTCTGCACCTCTATTATTCCCATCAGCATGCAACCCGTGTATCAGGATTTTCCATTTTAGAAGAAACCCCTCTCTCAGCCCCACAAGCTCCCCAGCTACCCACCCATCTCTTTTTTTTCCTTTTAGCATTTGTTGCTAGTGTCGTCTGGAGTGAGTGCTCATCCTGGTTTCATGGTGTTGTGGAAGCAGAATGAGGTATAGAGGTCTCAAGCACAAAGTGGAGCCAGGTTGCCTGGGTCCGTCCAACTGCCGCTTTCTGACTGTGTGACCTTGGGCAATTTAGTTATCCTCTCTGTGCCTGGATTCCTCATCTGCAAAATGGGGACAGTATTAGGATCTACATCATTGTTGTAGGAATTACACGAGGAGTTAGAATCTACAAGATTGTTGTAGGAATTACATGAGCTAAGACATAAAGCACTTAGCAACACATTCTTATTCTCTCTTCAACTTACTCTGGATGAATTTTGTCCGAATGATTCCAAGATACTGTTCCTGTCAGTGCCCTGTAATCACCTCCGCATTGCTGAGTCTAATGTTTACACCTCTGTTCTTATCTTGTCTTCACTTCAGCATTCAACACAGATGTCCCCACCACCTCCTTGGAACACTTTCTTCTCTTGGTTTCCATGACACTACACTCCCCTGATTTGCTGCTCTCCCCCTCACTCCTGACATCGGGCAGGCTGGTCCCTCAGCCTCCATTTCTCTATACCCGGTTGCAGGTGGCAGCTTTTCTCCTCTGCTGCCCCCACAACTCAGAGCCACCAGGCTCTGCAGTCAGATACAAGGACATACCTTTCATCCATTCCCTATCTTTGATGATTGACCCTAGCGTTTGCCAAAGACCTAAGTGTCCAGGAACAGAATATAACGGTATGGGAACAACTATCCTTTAAAGTGGTTGGCAGATGCTTCATGAAGTCTTAAGAGGCAGGATAGGGTAAGTGATGTAACAGCAAGTACTGCGTGGGAGGGAATTTCTGTTCATATCCAGAGGAGCCCCTGCCGTGAGCCCTTAACGCCTGAGATGAGGTTCGCCAACAGGTCCTGGTGGAAAGCCCTGAGGCGGGAGAGTTGGATGAGGAATTACTCGAGGCAAGAAGCTGAGATTTGGTTTCACTTCTGCTCATCCACTGAACCCACCTTCCAGCCTCTTCCTTCTTTCTTCCGTTTTTTGAAAAGGAACCAAGTATGAATGATTCTCTTTGCAGACAAAAGAGAAGCAGCCAGATTCGATGGGAACGTCACGGTGTCATTTTATTGGCCTTAGGCCGGAGGATCTTTGTCTAATGTCCTTAATATAGGGTCACAGCAATTTAGCAAAACAAGCCAAGTTTTTAAGCTTACCCCTCCCCCCGACCCCAGTGGTCACTTCACCTTGGGGCCAGCTCTGTGGGTACTTCCTCATAGAGGGGCTATATCTCTTGGGCACTTACTTATGAAATCTCCTTTAGACGGACAGAATGCAAGGAATATTAGGGACAGGTTTGCAAACTGCTGCTGGCTCAGAACCTAGGAAAAAGGCTGCATTTGGGGGTGGGAATGTGTGCAGGGAAAGGGGGAGATTAGGATTCCAGAATAGCCCCTACATGGAGGGACTCCCCCACAGAGCCCTGGGGAGAAGCCATAATCCTGAGTTACTGTGCCTTTCTGGTCAGCAGCCCCATGATGCTGCTGCACTAGGAGTCCCTCCCACAGGCCAGGCTTTGTCTAAAGATCTGGCCAGAGGAATTCCCCTGGGCAATGAAAATCTCATTCTCCACCAAGAGGCTGCTGTGGGGCTTCTGGTACAGTAACCTAAGCAAGACCAGGAAGATATTTTCCTGTGGACACAGCTTTATAAATGGGGGCTAGTTCCCTGAGTTAACCCACAAGAGTGGATCCTATGCTGTAGCTGTGTATTTACGATAGGATTATTTTTCTACTCTTTTCCTTTCCCATTATAAATGTATAAAATTGCTGTAGCTGTGTATTTACGATAGGATTATTTTTCTACTATTTTCCTTTCCCATTATAAATGTATAAAATTGTCTGGGCAGATGGTTTATACCTATAATCCAAGTACTTTGGGAAGCCAAGGCGGGCAGATCACTTCAGCCCAGTAATTCAAGGCCAGCCCAGGCAACATGGAGAAACCTTGCCTCTACCTCCTGTACCCCAGCAAACAAAAAACAAATAAACCCCAAAAATTAGCCTGGCGTAGGAGCTGGGATTATGCCTGTAGTTCCAGCTACTCAGAAGGCTGACATGGGAGGATTGCTTGACCCCGGGAGATGGAGGTTGCTGTGGGCTGAGATTGCACCACTGCACTCCAGCCTGGGTGACAAAGTGAGATTCTGCCTCAAAACAAATAAATAAATTAATTAATTAATGTGCAGAATATCTAAAACATTGGAATCCAACAGATTTTGGGGGCCTTGCTGGAAAAGCCGATTATCGTTTGTAGATGGTGTTGCTGTAAGGTCCTGTACAGCAACACAAATCACCAACTTGAACACCAACTTCGGAAAAGAGTCTCCCATATTGTCCAGCCTGGTCTCAAAAACTCCTGGGCTCAAGCAGTCCTCCCACTTCAGCGTCCCCAGGTACTGGAATGATAGGAATGAGCCACCATGACTGGCCCGTTGTTCTATCCTCATAAATGACTATTTTCTTTTCGTTTTTGCCCTTTTCAAGCCCAACTGTGAATGTTTTTTACATAGTTGTTAATACAGGTGTGTGCTTTTATGCTTCTGCTTTTTCCATGAAAACTTTCTGCATTAAAACAAAATTTTAAAGCAATTTTACTGTTAAAAGAAGCCTTGTGGCCTGGTAAGGTGGCTCATGCCTGTAATCCCACCACTTTGGGAGGCCGAGGCGGGCAGATCACAAAGACAGGAGTTCAAGACCAGCCTGCCCAACATGGCAAAACCTCATCTCTACTAAAACTACAAAAATTAGCCAGGTGTGGTAGCAGGCACCTGTAATCTCAGCTACTAGAGAGGCTGAGGCAGGAGAATTGCTTGAACTAAGGAGGCAGAGGTTGCAGTGAGTTAAGATCACACCATTGCACTCCAGCCTGGGCAACAACAGCAAAACTCCGTCTAAAAAAAAAAAAAAAGAATTCTTGCTTTTTAATACTGCAGCAGTTATAAATGTGTAGAGTAGTATGCATTTCGACACTTTTATTAGATTAAGATATGCTATATTAAGCCAACCTTCTTGGAAACCCAGCCCCAAGGCTCAGTGGGATTCCCCCATCTGCCTTTTGAAGGTCCTTCCAAACCACTCATTATGCCGTTGAAGGTGAGCATCAACAAGGTCCAAGCAACACGCATGGCTCTGTTAGCAGTCTTTGTGTTTAAATCCCTTAGGCAGTAATTCCCACGGTGAGTTTTGAGAACACCCATACTGCCACCAAATGTTCCCCAGAGGAGTTCTGTGGTTAAGCAAATTTGGAAGTGCTGAATAATATTAGGTTGGACCATATGGTATTGCCCATGTTGAATTGATTTTGACCTATTAAAATGATAGTTTCAGGCCAGGTGCTGTGGCTCACGCCTGCAATCACAGCACTTTGAGAGGCCGAGGTGGGTGGATTGCTTGAGGTCAGAATTTCAAGACCAGACTGCCCAACATGGTGAAATACTGTCTCTACTAAAAATTCAAAGACTAGCTGAGCATGGTGGTGGGTGCCTGTAATCCCAGCTACTCAGGAGGCCGGGGCAGGAGAATTGCTTGAGCCCTGCAGGCAGAAGTTGCAGTGAGCAGAGATCGCACCATAGCACTGTAGCCATCTCAAAAAATAAAGAAAAAGAAAAAATGGTCATTTCAAAGGATTTGACCTAATATATATTTCTCTAGGGCATCATTATGCATATTAACATATTAAAGGCTTTAAAAAATCCTACAGACTTAAAAAAAAAGTTGTTTAATTGTGATTCACCCAAATTATGAAAATGTAATCCCTTTAAAAATAATAGTTGTTCATATATATCAGGACACCTTCAAGAAAATAGGCACTGGGGTAATTACAAAAGAATAGGAACCGTGAGGGCACCAAAGCAGATGAATGAGGGACCCCAGGAGCAGCATCCGGGGCCTTCTCCCACCTTCCAAACTGGACGTAGACGCTGGCTGAGCAGATGCCCAGGAACCAAGGCCAGGCTCGGATTTTTACTTCCCAGGAATGCCCTCCCGTCTTTAATATCCAAAGTCATCATATTTTCCAGGCCTTCCCCTTCTACAGCAATGCTCTCTTGATTCGCCTTCCCCCACGCTGGCCTTTTTTGTAATTAACCTATGCTCTTTCCTCTCTCATGAAAGTACAGGGAAGATTCATGAGGTGATATTAATAGGTCACTTCTTATTTCTCAAATGACAGACACTAAACAAACACGGGTATTGTTTTGACTGTCATCTCGTTGTTATAATTTTAATTTCTTTCTCTTTCGAGATGTTATTCTCATCGTAGTTTATAGGTGTTCATTTCATTTGCTTACAGCTACCAGGTGGGTTACGCTGATGTGGATGCGGGAGGAGATGCACCGTGCCGCCCAGGCCTCTGTAGAGAACGTGGATGCTGAGGGCACATGTAGACAGAATATGAATTAGTTTTTCTGCACCACTGGAGGCAAACGTCCAAGACAGGGAGTGGAAATGTTGGACGGGAGTAAAATCAGAATACAGTGAAATAATGACTGGCCAGGACTAAACCCCCAGTGCTTCTACTTTTTTTTTTCTTTTTTTACTCCACTGTCCCACTATCTGGAATTCTTCCCATAAGAGATCCTTTAACAGGCTTGTCTGTCATTCACATATAACACAAGCCTTTAATAGGGCTGTCTGTCATTCACATGCTATTAGCATGACCAGTTCTCTAGAGAGTGAGTAGGCATTTTGTCGTCACCGTGCAGATCCGATCTGGTCATCTAGCAGTTGTTAGACGTGTGTAGAGATAGTTGGGATACTTTAGGGAAGTGGAAGATGAGAGTCGAAAGCTAGGGTGGGGCTTCCGTATGAGAGCACCTGTTAATTGAAGAGAGCCTGCTTCACTGTAGCTGGGTAAGGTTGAAGTGACGTTAAATGGAGCCCTGACAGTTTTGTACCCTTGCAGCAGAAGGCAGTGCCCAGAGTGTGTGTACCTACAGAAGAAACTATTGGACTCTCAGTTACTAGGAGGCATAAGAACAAGCCTTTTGCTTTCTCAGGACGTAAATGGAAGTACAGCCCCTGACTTAGATTCACTGAAAAAGCAAACACTGGGAAACCTTGAACAAGCCAGGCCATCTTTTAGATCCTTGCATCTCATTTTGTTACCAGTGGAGGGTGTAAATATGTTACTGGTGGAGCGTGTCCAGGTTCTTGGTGTCTTGAACAAAGAGTTGCACAAAGCAAAGAAAGAATAAAGCAACAAAAGCAGAGATTTATTGAAAATAAAATTATGCTCCACAGGGTGGGAGCAGGCCAAGCATAGGGGCGCCATGCTTACAGAATTTTTAGAGGCTTAAATACTCTCTAGAGGATTCCGTTGGTTACTTGGTGCACACCCTGTATAAATGAAGAGGATGAAGTAAAGTTTCAAAGTCATTTACTTGGTGAACCCCCTATGTAAATGGAGAGGATATTTCCTATTCTAACTGAAGTGCTTCCATTTGATTTCGTTCTAGGAAGTCAGCATGAATGGGCCCTATGTTCCCTGCGTCCACACTCTATTCTGCCTCACGTTTGTCTACCGTAAAAGCCAAAAGATCCTTATATTATATCCCGAGTTCTCTGAGAACAATGGGAGAGGGGAGGGGTGTGGACATTGCTGCTTCTCTTTAAGTGCATGATAAATCTCTTTTCTCAGATTTCTACATTGATATTTTCTAGTAGACAAATTACTAGATCAATGAAACGCTTGGCTTTTACGGGCTTAGCAAATAAGTACTTACAGTTTCACTAATACTGACCCCAGCATACTGTACTTATCTTAATAAACATGCTGTCTAAAAGTCAATGATGATTTTCCAAGGCAGAAAGCATGTGAACTGCAAGAGAATCTTTTTAATATGAGTAGAGGCTCCTGCTAGCTCCACAATTTTCTACCCTTAAGGCAAATAAAATTGTAAAGAAGTGAGTTGTAAGATGGTGGCTTTCATTAACATTCCCCAAAGGTGTCAAACTGTGAAGGAAGATTTTTGTTTATCAGAAAATTCTAGGGGCTCCCGGTGCTGCTCACTTGGGCTCTCTGGAACTGAGGCTGCTCTCTAATTGTGGCCTGGGGCAGCTGGTGAGCCATGTATCCACTTTTGAAAAACATACTTGCCCACTTAAGCTAAGAAAAACAAGTTAACTATAATTTCCAGCACATATTCACTTGGATACTACTCTTTCTGTGAGAGCTCTTCTGAAAATGCAAACCACTGACCCAGGAAAGAATTTAAGTTATCAGCTTTACAGGAGCATTAAATGGAGCGATGCCTGTTTGCACAACATCTAAAAGAGTTAGATTGTACTTTAAAAAAAAAAAAAACCAACAGAATGGGAAAAAGCTTTTTCCCTTGTGTGCTTTGTCACATCTACCCATCTGACAAAGGGCTGATATCCAGAATCTACAGAGAACTAAAACAGATTTACAAGAAAAAACAAACAAACCCATGCAAAAGTGGGCGAAGGATATGAACAGACACTTTTCAAAAGAAGACATATATGAGGCCAACAAACATATGAAAAAATGCTCATCATCACTGGTCATTAGAGAAATGCAAATCAAAACCACTTTGAGATACCACCTCACGCCAGTTAGAATGGCGATCATTAAAAAATCTGGAGACAACAGATTCTGGAGAGGATGTGGAGAAATAGGAACACTTTTACACTGTTGGTGGGAGTGTAAATTAGTTCAACCATTGTGGAAGACAGTGTGGCGATTCCTAAAGGACCTAGAAATAGAAATTCCATTTGACCCAGCAATCCCATTACTGGGTATATATCCAAAGGACTATAAATCATTCTATTGTAAAGACACATGCACATGTATGTTCACTGTGGCACTGTTTATAACAGCAAAGACCTGGCACCAAACCAAATGCCCACCGATGATAGACTGGACAAGGAAAATGTGGCACATATACACCATGGAATACCATGCAGCTATAAAAAATGATGAGTTTGTGTCCTTTGTAGGGACTTGGATGGAAACCATTATTCTCAGCAAACTGACACAAGAACAGAAAACCAAACACCACATGTTCTCACTCATAGGCAGGTGTTGAACAATGAGAACACATGAGCACAGGGAGGGGAGCATCACACACTCGGGTCTGTTGGGGGGGCTAAGGGAGGGACAGCAGGGGCTGGGGAGGTTGGGGAGGGTTAACATGGGGAGAAATGCCAGATATAGGTGACTGGGGGATGGAGGCAGCAAACCACATTGCCATGTATGTACCTATGCAACAATCCTGCATGATTGGCACATGTACCCCAGAACCTAAAGTACAAAAAAAAAAAAATTTGAGTCAGTCTTTTCAAATCTTGCCCTTCTGTATCAACCCAGTTTAGAAACCAGTGCACCAGGGTATAGAGTTTACATGAGGGTTGAAGGAATTTGGTCAGGGCCAGGGCCACTTTCTTTCAGTGTTTTGGATAACAACCTAGATACCTTTATCAGAGTCTGGGAATGTTCAAGGCCCAGTTTGGGTTCAAGCTTGCCTGAAGTCGGGTGGGTCAGGGCACTCTGTTATTCTCGGTTAGGGCACAGAATGAGTGCAACAAGTGGACTTTACAGATACTAATCTCATTTACAGATTGCATGTATGGTGAATCCAAGCTGAGCAGAAATGAAATAGTTTCTTTCTTAAAAAGAATTATTAATGCTTTTTGCTAGTACATAAATGGAAGTTATTTATTTATATTTATCATGTTTATTTTAATTTAAACATAAAAGAAGACTTCGCTGATTTTTATAAAATTTACTCTTAGAGCGTAAACCTGAGGCAAAGAAAATTTTTATGTAAATCTTTTTTCTGAATAAATTCTATTTTATATTCTCAGTTAGAAAAAACGAGCAATTTTCTCAAATTTCATTTACATTTTGCTGTATTGTGATCTGTAAATAAATGTGTATGATTTTGTTTTATATAAAACTACTATAGATAAATAAGAATGGATTTCTGAAAAATGTTCAAGTAACCATCAGGAAGACAGCTAAAAGAAAGCAGACAAATAAAAAACAGACTAAACAGAAAATGCAAGTAAAATGGCACACTTCACCCTTTTTTTTTTTTCATAAAATCACAAGTCATCAAGCAATTCACTCTTAATATGTCAATAATTATATTAGGTCTGAACAGTCTAAGTGCAAAAATTAAAAGAGTTTGACAGTGGATAAAAAAGCATTACCCCAGCCAGGTGCTGTGGCTCATGCCTGTAATTCCAGCATTTTGGGAGGCTGAAGTGGGCGGATCACTTGGGGTCAGGAGTTTGAGACAAGCCTGGCCAAAGTGGTGAAAATCCACCTCTACTAAAAGCATAAAAATTAGCTGTGTGTGGTGGTGGGGGCCTGTAATCCCAGCTGCTCAGGAGGCTGAGGCAGGAGAATCACTTGAACCCAGGAGGCAGAGGTTGCAGTGAGCCAAGATTGAGCCTCAGTACTCCAGCCTGGGTGACAGAACAAGACTTTGTTTCAGAAAAAAAAAAAAAGGTGAAATTGTGACCTTTAAAATGGTGAATTTCATGTTATGTGAATTATATCTCAATAAAAATGCACAAGGCGGCGTGGTGGTTCACACCTCTAATCCTAGCACTTTGGGACATCAAGGCAGGAGGATTGCTTGAGACCAGGAGTTCAAGACCAATCTGGTCAACAGAGCAAGGTGCTGTCTAAAAGTGAATAAATAAAAATAAATACATAGATCTGAATAAAAATGAAAATACAACATTTCAAAATCTGTGGGATGCAGCTGCAGCAGTGCCGAGAGAGATATTTATGGCATTAAGAGTTCACTTAGAAAAGTTTCAAATCTCACCTCAAGAAGCTAAAAAAAAGGAGACCAAAATAAACCAAAACCAAGCCAAAGGATAGAAATAATAAAGAGTAGAAATCAGTGAAGTTGAAAATAGAAAAACAGAGAAAATCAAAAGCAGGCTCTCTGACAAAATTAATAAAATTGACAAACCTTTAGCAAAACTGGCATAGGACAAAAAGAAGACACAGTTTATTAATGTCAGAAATGAAATGGAATATCACTACAGATTTTACAGACGCAAAAGGAAGATAAGGCAATACAGGCATCCCTCATAGACATGAGGGGTTTGATTCTATACCATTGTAATAAAATGAATATCTAAAAGCATAGAAAGGTTATGCTTATACTATACAGTAGTCTATTAAGTATGCAATAGCATTATTTCAAAAACAATGTACATGTCTTAATTAAAAATACTTCATCGCTAAAAATTGCTAGTGATCACCTGAGCCTTCAACAAGTCATGTTGGTGGGAGGTCTTGCCTCCATGTTGATGGCTGCTGACTGATCAGGGTGGTGGTTGCTGAAGGCTGAGGTGGCTGTGGCAATTTCTTTTTTCTTTTTTCTTTCCTTTTGAGACGGAGTCTTGCTCTGTAACCCAGGTTGGAGTGCAGTGGCATAATCTCGGCTCATTGCAACCTCCGCCTCCTGGGTTCAAGCGATTCTCCTGCCTCAGCTTCCCAAGTAGCTGGGATTACAGGCACCCACCACCAGGCCCAGTTAATTTTTGTATTTTTGGTAGACATGGGGTTTCACCATGTTGGTCAGGCTGGTCTCGAACTCCTGTCCTTGTGATCTGCCCACCTCAGCTTCCCAAAGTGCTGGGATTACAGGTGTAAGCCACCACACCCAGCCCAAGAAGGAAGGCAGCAATTTCTTAAAATAAGACAACAGTGTGAAGTTTGCCACATCGGTTTACTCTTCTTTCATGAAAGACATCTCTGTAACATATGATGCTCTTTCATAGTATTTTACCTACAGTAGGACTTCTTTCAAAATGAGTCAATCTTTTCAAACCTTGCTGATGCTTTATCAACTGAGTTTATGTAATCTATTTCAAGTCCTTTGTTGTAATTTCAACAATGTTCACAGCATCTTCACTAGGAGTAGATTCCATTTCAGGACACCACTTCCTTTGTTCATCCATAAGAAGTAACTCCCCATCTGTTCAAGTTTGATCATGAGATGGCAACAATTCAGTCATATCATCAGGCTCCACTTCTTCTTCTTTTCTTTTTTTGAAACAGGGTCTTGTTCTGTTGCTTAGGCTGGAGTGCAGTGGCACAAACACAGCTCACTACAGCCTTAACCTCCAGGTCTCAAGCAATCCTCCTACTCAGCCTTCCGAGTAGCTGGAACTGTAGGCGTGTGCCACTGTGCCCAGATAATTTTTAAAAAATATTTTGTAGAGATGAGGTCTCCCTATGTTGCCCAGGCTAGTCTTGAATTCCTGGGCTCAAGCAGTCCTCCCTCTTCAGCCTCTCAAAATGCTGGAATTGCAGGCATGAGCCACTGTCTGGCCTCCACTTCTAATTATAGTTATCTTGCTATTTCTACCAGCTCTGCAGTTACTTCTTTCATGAACTCCTCAAAATTATCCACGAGGGTTGGAATCAACTTCTTCCAAACTCCTGTTAATGTTGATATGTTGATCTCCACCAATGAATCACAAATGTTCTTAATGGCATCCAGAAGGTTTACTTTTTCCAGATCCATCAGAGAAAGCACTATCTTTGACAGCTATAGCCTTACAAAATCTGTTTCTTAAATAATAAGACTTGAAAGTTGAAAATACTCCTTGATCCCCGGGCTGCTGAATGGATGTTGTATTAGCAGGCATTAAAACAACGTCAATCTTGTACATTTCCATCAGAGCTCATGGGTGACAGAGTGCATTGCCATTGAGCAGTAGTATATTGAAATGAATCTTTTTCTCTTAGCAGTAGGTCGCAACAGTGGATTTATAATATCCAGTTAACCATGCTTTAAACAGATGTGTTGTCATCTTGCCCTTTTTTTCCCCATTTATAGAGCACAGGGAAAGTAGATTTAACACAATCCTTAAGATACCTAGGATTTTCAGAATGGTAAATGAGCATCAGCTTCAGCTTAAAGCCGCCAGCTGCATTAGCCCCTACCAAGTGAGTGAGCCTGTCCTTTGAAGTTTTGAAGCTAGGCACTGACTTCTCTAGAGCTATGAAAGTCCTGAATGACATCTTCTTCCAATATAAAGCTGTTCCATCTACATCAAAAATCTATTTTTTAGTGTACTCACCTTCATCAATTGTCTTAGCTAGACCTTCTGGACAGTGTTCTGCAGCTTCTCCATGGCACTTGCTGCTTTACCTTGCATTTTTATGTTCTGGAGATGGTTTTTCTTAAATTACAGGAATAAATCCCTGTTAGCTTCTGACTTTTCTTCTGTAGCTTCCTTACCTCTCTCAGTATTTATAGAATTCAAGAGAATTAGGGCCTTGCTCTGGATTAGGCTTTGGCTTAAGGGAATGTAGTGGCTTGTTTAAATCAACAACTTAGAAAAATGGACCAGATCCTCAAAAAGTACACTTACTAGTGACTTAACATGAAATAGATATTTGAATAGCCCTATAACTATTAAGGAAATTGAATCTTATTTAACTCCCCTAATTCAGGCACAGATGGTTTCACTAGATAATTCTTTTTTTTTTTTTTTGAGATGGAGTTTTGCTCTTGTTGCCCAGGCTGGAGTGCAGTGACACGATCTTGGCTCACTACAACCTCCGCCTCCCAGGTTCAAGTGATTCTCCTGCCTCAGCCTCCCGAGTAGCTGGGATTACAGGCATGCACCACCATGCCCAGCTAATTTTGTATTTTTAGTAGAGACGGGATTTTGCCATGTTGGACAGGCTGATTTCAAACTCCTGACCTCAAGTGATCCACCCGCCTTTGCCTCCCAAAGTGCTGGGATTACAGGCATGAGCCACCACGCCCAGCCTTCACTAGATAATTCTAACAGACACTTCAAGTAACAATTCTACACAATCTCTTCCAGAAAACAGAACAGGAGGAAACACTTTCCAACTCATTCTGTTGAGCCATTATTACACTTATACCAAAATCAGATAGTATGAGGAAACAAACGTCCCTCGTAAATATAGACACAAAAATTCTTAGCAAAATATTACCAAATAGAATTCAGCACTATATGAAAAGAATAATGCACCATGGCCAAGTGGGGTTCATTCCAAGGATGCAAGACTGGTTCTGTAATTGAAAATCAACCAATGTAATCCACCATAAATCAGGTGAAAATGAAAAATTGCATTATCATATAAATTGATGCAGAAAATAGCATTTGTCAAAATTCAACACCCATTCATGATAAAAACTCAAAAATAGAGGAGAACTGTATTAGTCAGCTCAAGCTTCTATAACAAAATACTATAGACTGGGTGGCTTAAACAATAGACATTTATTTTTCACAGTATGGAAGGCTGGAAAGTCTGAGATAAGGGTGCCAGTGTGGTCAGGTTCTGGTGAGGGCCTTTTCCCAGCTTGCAAACAGCTGTCTTCTGTCTCTTCTAATAAGGATACTAATTCCATCCTGAGGGTCTGTCCCTCATGACCTCACCTAAACTGAATTATCTCCCAGGTCTAACATCCTAACACCATCACACTGGGGGCTAGGGCTTCAGCATATGAATCTTTGAGGGATACAAACATTTAGTCCATGATAACTTACTTTTGTTTTTTGAGACAGAGTCTTGCTATATTGCCCAGGCAGAAGCAGAGTGGTGTGATCTTGGCTCACTGCAGCCTCCACCTCCCAGTTTCAAGCAGTTCTCCCACCACACCATCCAAGTAACTGGGATTACAGGTCCTCACCACTATGCCCAGCTAATTTTTGTATTTTCGGTAGAGACAGGGTCTTCCTATGTTGGCCAGGCTGGTCTTGAACTCCTGACCTCAGGTGATCTGCCTGCCTTGGCCTCCCAAAGTGCTGGAATTACAGGTATGAGCCACTGTGCCTGGTCCCATGACAACTTTCTAAGAAACATCTATGAAAAAGCTATAACTAACATATTTAGTGGTCCTAAGGCCAGGAACAAGTAAGGATGTCTGATATACTACCCTTATTCAACTTAGCATAGAAGCCATGGCCAAACTGATTAGTAAGGAAAATTAAATAAAAGGCATACATATTGAAAGGGAAGAAATATACTGTTCTTATTTGCAGACACAATGATGATTTATGTAGAAAATCCCAAGAATCTACAAAAAGAAATTTCTAGAACTAAGTGACTTCATCAAGGCTACAGGATAAAAGGCTAACATGCAGCGACCCCCACATTGTATTTCTCTGTACTAAGCAATCAACACCTGGGAGCTGCAATTAAAGATATGCAAATGAAAAATTTACAATCACTAAAAAATGTAATGTGTAGGTGTAAATACAACAAAATTTGCACAGGACTTGTAGGCTGATAGCTACAAAATGCTGATGAAAAGGAAGATCTAAATATAGAGACATTCTGTGTTCATTGGTTAGAAGACTCAACATAGTAAGGATATTAGTTCTCCCAAATTGATAACACAGGTTTCATGCAATTCCTGTTAAAACTTTCAGTCCAATCTTTTGTAGATATACACAAGATTATTCTAATGTTTGTATGGAAAGGCACATGAACTAGAAGAGCTGTACTTGGTTGAATGTTGGGCCCCAAAAAGGTATGTCCACATCCAAATCCCTGGTACTTGTGCATATGACTTTATTTCGTAAAATGATTTTTACGAATGTGATTAAGAATCTTGAGATGAGGCTGGGTGCGGTGACTCACACTTGTAATCCCAGCACTTTGGGAGGTTGAGGCAGGCAGATCACCTGAGGTCAGGAGATCGAGACCAGTCTGGCCAACATGGTGAAACCCCGTCTCTACTAAAAATACAAAAATTAGCCGGGCACATGCCTGTAACGGTGGTGCACCCCTGTAATCCCAGCTACCTGAGAGGCTGAGACAGGAGAATTGCTTGAACTCGGGAGATGGAGGTTGCAGTGAGTGGAGATCATACCACTGCACTCCAGCCTGGGCAACAGACTGAGACTCTGTTTGAAAAAAAGAATCTTGAGATGAGATCATCCTAGATTATCTGGATAAACCCTAAGTCCAATGGCTACTTTCCTTATAAGAGTCAGAAGCAGAGAAGACACAGATACAAAGGAGAAGGCCATATGAAGATGGAGGCAGAGATTATGCAGCCACAAGCCGAGGAACACTGGAAATAGACACATAGATCAATGTAACAGTTCTAAACCCAGAAATAACCAAGTTTCCAGATCTAAACCCAGAAATAACCAAGTTTCCAGATTTCAATTTCAATTTAAATATTTGAGAAACAGAGAATAGCAAATGTTTTATTTGAATTGTTTTTAAAATTTTTAATTATTTATTTATTTGAATTATAAGTTTAAGTGTAAAATATAAATTACAAGGATCTAGAAATAGAAATTCCATTTGACCCAGCAATTCCATTACTGAGTATATACCCAAAGTATTATAAATTTTTCTATCATGAAGACACATGCACACGTATGTTCATAGAGGCACTGTTTACAATAGCAAAGACCTGGAACCAACCCAAATGCCCATCAATAGTAGACTGGACAAGGAAAATGTGGCACATATACACCATAAAATACTATGCAGCCATAAAAAACGATGAGTTCATGTCTTTTGTAGAGACATGGATGAACCTAGAAACCATCACTCTCAGCAAACTGACACAAGAACAGAAAACCAAACACCACATATGTTCACTCATAGGCAGGTGATGAACAATGAGAACACTTGGGCA
>CAUYOR010057380.1:0-12403 GCA_963573925.1 Callimico goeldii
TTTCCATTACTTATTCAAATGTCAAAATTAAGATTATTGAGAAGTTTATTGCTTTATGGCTGGGCAAGATGCTACTAGCACATTTTAGGTAAATAATATCCTTTATTAAAAACTATGAGGTCATTCTGTTTAAAACTTTCAAGATAATTCACAGAAAATAGATATATTTATTCAAATTAAACATTAAAGGGCTGAACTACTAGCTATAGACATTTATATGTGAAGCAGCTCCTTTTTTGTTTTTAAGACTGAATCTCGCTCTGTTGCCCAGGCTGGAGTGCAGTGGCCCAATCTCGGCTCACTGCAACCTCTACCTCCTGGATTCAAGCAATTCTCCTGCCTAAGCCTCCTGAATAGCTGGGATTACAGGTGCATGCCACCACGCCTGGCTAATTTTTTTATATTTTTATTAGAGACGGGGTTTCACGATGTTTGTCAGGCTGGTCTCAAACTCCTGACCTCAGATGATCCACCCACCTTGGCCTCCCAAAGTGCTGGGATTACAGACGTGAGCCATGGCGCCCGGCCAATAAAGCAGCTCTTTAAAGAATAAGACATGAAAATAGGTCTGGCTTGGTATACTACACATAACTGAAATGAATAATACCTGGAAGACCAATATTGTTACACTATGTTCTGTTAGGATCTTAAAAAAAATCAAACATTTAGTAGTCCATTTGTGCTTAAAATATTCATATACATGAGAAGACTAAAGAAAAAAACACCTCTGTACGTGATGATCAAAACGAAGTTATAAATTTTTTTGAAATTGCACTGTTATTTAAACCTCTTTCCTAAAGTCAGACCCTCCTTGTAGCTGGCACAGTTTTTCAGGTCAATTGGCAACCTGGGGAGGCCCCTCTGGTATTAGTGAAGTAAAGAAGGTGGTGATGAAAGACCAAGCTGAAACCATTAATCCAGGCCTCTGAATTGCACTGGCATCTTCACCTGAATCTTCTCCATTTTCATCTTCAAGCCCGTCATCCATAAGACGCTCCATTTCTTCAAGTTCCAAGTTGTTTGCATTTTGCCCATCATTGTTAACTTTGGGATTATCGTTGGGAGCCTGCTGATGACCTCCTTCTTGCCTAAAAGGGAACCATCCAGCTTGATGTAAATAAACCAGTAGCATGGCTCCCATTACCATGATAAACTGACTAAAAGAAGAATAGAAGTATACAATGCTAAGGAGAATCACAGCTCGTGAGAACGTGTGCATCCAGTCTAGCCAGTCTCCATTGGAGTCGTCGTTTAGTACTGGGCCTCCCTGTACATTCATTTGAACATTCTCATTCATGGGTTGATTTTCTTGGGCCACTAGGCTTGGAGCTGGTGGGGGTTCTTCTTCAGGAACATGTGCCAAATTTAGAGGCTGTGAAGCAGTAGGCTGGGTTGGGTTGACATTTGATGTGGCCTGAGCTGAAACTGCAGCTTGATACTGCATATAATACTAATGAGCATACATCTGTTGCCACCACAGCATCTGCAGTAGGCTAAATGCGGGGTACACTGGGAATCCAGGTGGAGCATCTTGCCCAGGAAACTGGTTGTCTACATTTCCTTGCATTACATATGGAAACTGGTGACTGTGCTGGGTCAGTTTGTACTTGTGGGAGGATATGCTGCCTCAATCCTTCCGAGGAAGAACTCGCAGCTAAGGACAAGGTTTCTAGACTGGATGATGGTGTTGTTGATCCTGAATGATCTGAACTAGAATTGCTGCTGGATGCCAGTGCTTCAGGACTTTCTCTATGGGTGCTGGATTTTGAACTGGGAGGAGTCTGAGAAGTACATACTAGAGGAACCATATGATACTCATCTTGTTTTCTGAGAATGTCTTTCAGCTGCAGATGATCGGGAAGCAGTCTGCACGAATACACCAATCTTTGATCCTTCGTCAATGGTTTGCTAGGGTAAACGTTTGAGAGATGCGTTTTTAATTTCCCCACGGTCCAGTTCAAGAAGCAGCTAATAGTCTGGTCACTGTATTTCTGATTCGATGCTTTAATGATGAGGGACAGGAATCTCTATTCCACTTTGGTCCATGGTGTCCCAAAGTCGGACAGAGTCAAGAGGAGCAGCAGCTAAGCCCAAAAGAGTCTAGGTGGTCACCGCCCGCGCGACTGGGATGCGGAGAGAAATTAGTTCTTAGTATTCCGTGTCCAAGTCAGTCACAAGTGCACTGGGCGATACAAAGGCCATTGCCGGTACCAAGGATGGGCTGAGATGGTGGCGACGGCGGCGGCGGCGGCGGGGTCTGGGTGCCGGTCGGTGGATGCAGCTCTCCCCGCCAGGTCGGGGCTCTGCCGGGCTCCCGACTGTGGAGGCAGTCGCAAGGCGGGAGGAAGCGATGAGAAGGAAGGGTGGGAGGGGTGAGGCCACGACCGCCGGCCCGGGGTCACCGCCCCCCACGCCCCCGCCGCGACCCGCAAGCTTAAACGCAAAAAGGCCCCTACACCACGGCCCCGCGGTGCGGGTCGGGGAAGGGGCTGGGCGGCTCAGGGTGGTCAGTCGGAATTGGGGTACCTGAAAGAAGGCCGCGGGGCCCGCCACCGCCGCCCTCCGCGCCCAGGCAGGGCCGCCAGCCACACGGTCCGGCGGGGCGTTCTCCGCGACTGCCGCTCCCTTCCTGCTGCGCGGCGGCGGGCCCGGCCCAGCCCAGCCCCGGGTCTCGCTAGGCGGCGCGGGTGGCAATGAGAGAAGTTGGCCGACGGGCGCGGCCCGGCTCTCCGCCTGACCCCTCAGTCTGGACAGTTCAGGGTGGCGCAAAGCAGGGCCGGCCGAGGCGACTGCAGGTGGCAGGGGGGCGGGGACGAAAGCCGTGGAGCCGGCCGCTGGCGCGCTGGTTTATTGTGGTTTTTCTTGTAGCGTATAAGGTACAAACCTTTACATCATGTTACTGTATTGAATACTGTAGGCAATTATAACACAATGTGTGTATCTAAACTGTCTAAACAGAGAAGAGGTACAGTAAAAATAGAGTGTAAAAGATAAACATGTTGCACATGTATTGGGCACTTACCATAAATGGATCTTGCAGGACCAAAAGTTGCTCTGGGTGTGTCAGTGAGTGAGTGGTGAACAAATTTGAAGGCCTTGGACGTGACCATACACTGCTGTAGACTCTATAAGCACTGTGCACTTAGGCTACACTAAATTTATAGAAAAATATTTTTCAGGCTGGGCGTGGTGGCTCACATCTGTAATCCCAGCACTTTGGGAGGCCGAGGTAGGCAGATCACAAGGTCAGGAGTTCGAGACCAGCCTGAGCAATATGGTGAAACCCCGTCCGTCTCTGCTAAAAATACAAAACGTAGCCGTGCGTGGTGGTGTGCGCCTGTAATCCCAGCTACTCAGGAAACTGAGGCAGGAGAATCGCTTGAACCCAGGAGGTAGAGGTTGCAGTGAGCTGAGATTGTGCCACTGCACTCCTGGGTGACAGAGTGAGACTCAGACTCAAAAAAAAAAAAAAGTTTCTTTCTTCAGTAATAAATTAACCTTAGCATACTGTCATCTTTTTTTTTACTTTACAAACTTAAATTTTTTGACCTTTTGAATTTTTTATAACAGTTTAAAACACACATTGTACAACTGCACAAAAATATTTTCTATTTTTATATCCTTATTCTGCAAGTGTCTTTTTCTTTTTAAATTTTCCTGTCAAAAAGCGAGACACAAATGTTCATATTAGTTCAGGCCTAGAGAGGGTCAGAACTATTGATACATCCAAGACATCACCAGGCAACAAAAATTTTTCAGCTCCATTACAATCTTGTGGGCCCATAATTGTATATGCAGTCCCTTGTTGACCAAAATGTCATTATGAGGCACATGATTGTATTCTTTTGATTTATATGCTAAATATATGAGTTCATGTATCAATACACTAATATATCATGTCTATTATAGAGCATATACAATTATTTTCAAGAGAGGTTTTAAAAATAGGTATGAAGAAGTTCTGACACTTTTTTTCCCATCCCCGGGAATCATTGATTTTAATCACTTGAGTGTTATGCATTGCTCTTTAAAGAGCTTCCTACTCTCAGGAGCACCCTCAGGGTAGAATAGAAACTGTCACTCTCCCATGGCCAGGACCCTGCCTTCTGGAGGTGCTCATGGAGATGCACTGGAGTCTGGGGTCTTGGAAAGCAGGCATATTTGATGGGCCAGTTTTATGTTAAGTTCTGTAGTCTCATTTCATCTGGCACCCTCAAGTATTTTATTAAATACTACAGGCTGTTTTTTAACTTTGTTCCATAGTAGGAAAAGTTTGAGTTCAGGAAAAGTTCTGTGCCCAAAATTGCATACAAGAATTGAAAAGGCAAATATAAGCAGAGGTTACTTTTCATATCCTTTTCTGTTCATTTGACATACATTTACTGAGCACTTAATGCGCCCAGCTCTATTCTGAGAGCTGAGAGGTAGCCTGGAATAAACCATACAAAAATGGCTGCCTTTTCAGAGCTTATATTATTGTGGCAGGACCAGCATTACAGGAAAGGGGAGCAACAAAGTCAGGGTCCCTGAGACAGGAACATGCCTAGTGTGCTGGGGAATAAAGAAATCACCATGGTTGAAGCAATTTGAGTTTAGGTAAGAACTTTAGATCAGAAAAGTAAAAGGTTGGGGCAGGGTGCATAGGATTGGGGTCGCAGATTGTATAGGGCCATGTGGATCAGTATAAGAAATTTAGCTCTTACTGTTAGGAATTTGAGAAACCATTGGAAAGTTTTTGCAAATAAGTAACTTCATCTAACAGTATGTTAACTGGATAATTCAGGTGGCTAGGTTGAGAATAGACCAGGGCAATAGCAGTGTACAAGGGCAGAAGCATGAAGATATGAAGATCAGTTAGGATTCTAGTATAAATATTAAAGTAAGGTATTGCAAATGAGAGAGATGATGTTGGCTTGGGCTACATTGACAGCAGTGGTCAAATTCTGTTTATATTTTGGAAATAGCGCTGTCAAGCTTTGCTAACTGATTAGATGTGGACTTTGAGAAAGAAAAGTCAAGGTGACATCAAAGATTTCACCTTGAGCAACTAGGAGAATAGTGTTACTCGATCCCAAGTAGGAAAGATAGTAAGAGAGTGGAAGGTGAGGTGACCAGTTTAGACATGTTTAGAGTGAGATGTTTATTGAGTCTATAATATAAACAACTAAATTCAGGTATTGAATAGGCAAGTGGATATACCAGTTGGGAGTTCAGGAGAGAGACCATACTGGAACTCTCAATTTGAGTGTCAGTAGCATATAGATGGCATTTAAAGCCATAGGACTGTGGTAATCCAGAAGGGAATATAGGTAAAATAAAAAAATTTCTGAATATATTTTGTAGTTACAATTGACAGGATTTATTGATTATCTAAATGTAGATATAAAAGATAAAATGTGAGACTGCCTTTAAGAATTTGGAAAGAATAAAAAAAGCTGCTGGTGGACTGACTCCAGGGATTTCCAATAATTGAAGGTAAGGAAGAACCAATAAATTGGATTGAGAGAAAATGTTTAAAAAGGTAGAAATCAAACCAGGCAAGTAATGTATCTTGGAAGCCAAGCCAAAAAAAAAAAAGTTTCAAGGCATAAGCAATGTGGTCAGCTGTGTCAAATGCTGCTGTATTTACATGAAAACTCAGAAATGACCATTTGCTTTCATGTAAGTGATCATGGTCAATGTGGCTTAAAAGTAGGGTCAACTGAGTGATAGGAGCAAAAAGGCAATGATGTGAACTGCTTTAAGTGAGAACAGAGGGAGAAAAATTGTAGACAAATATTATAACATTTTAGACAATCCTACTGAGGAGTTTTGTCACAAAAGAGAGCCATTGAGGTAATGGTTTCAGGGGGAGATGTGGTCAATCTTCCTGTTTGTTTTTTTTAGGATGAGGCAGATACCAGTATGTATTTATGCTAATAAGAATTAGCAGAGAGGGAAACTTTAAAAATACATATGAAAGCAGGGAAGAAGAGTTTACTGAATAATGTTTTTGGATAGGCTAGAGAGGATGCGGTCTAGTACATTCAAGAATGGTGCTCACCTTTGCTAGGAACATGAACATATGAACATACATGTTCATCATATATGAAAAAGAGCGATAAAGTTATTTATTTTTTTTTTTTTGCAAGCTTCAGATAAGTGGGTAGATATCTTGGGAACTGGTAGAGTTTCTCTTCTGATTGGATCTTTTGCTCAGTGGTTCAGGAAAAAAGGCCATGAGCCAAGGAGGTGTGAAGAGAAAGGAAGAATAAAAGACCACTTGAGGTGGATTTTCATGAAATGGAAATGAAAGATGGCAGGACTGTGTTTTTTCCTTTGGTCACATTTCAGTGGTTTAGGGCAGAACAAACAGTTTAGGGTTTTGGTTTAGGCACAGATAGATAAGGAAGGGGGGAAAACTTATTGAAGGTTTCTGCATGGGAATGATTATGACGGTTGGTCCTGAAATTTAGTTAAGTAGTAAAGTGAAGACGCAGGGTGTGGTGGTTCAAGTCAGGGAAAAGAGGTTAAGACTAACCGAGTATAGGTACAGTGAATTCGATTTTGAAAGGACATTTGTGACTAGACAAAGTGAGGTGGAATATGAGAAGTGATGTTTAAAAAGTGTATAAAATTGAAATTATTGAGGAATTGCAGTTATTGTGAAGACATTTGTAGCATGTAGCCTGGGAGGTGAGAGACTGGGAGTAGGTTGGAGGCAAGATCACTGGAAGAGATCCATCCCTATCCCCATCACAAGGAAGGTAAGTACCAATTTGCAAGACTTCAATCCTTTAGATCTATTTTTGAAGGAGAAGGTGCTATTTGTAAGAAAGCTAGTAACTCTCTATTCTAAGGTTCATGGTCTAATAGGAAGACTGCAGGTGTGGCCATCAGGCCCAAGTCCCAGGTGACAATGAAGGTCTGCGAGCCCCTAGGACCGGATTATAATGACCCTAACAGCCATTAACGACCATAACCGCCATAAAAACGATAACCGCCATAACGGCTGGCTGTGCGAGGCCCTTCCAGCATTTCCACTTTCGTCAGGGACCGGAGAAAGCTGCGAGCCAGGTGCCAGTGCAGAGGGCCAGGGCGGACGGCTAGGAGCCTAAAGAACAGCCTGGTGTGACGGAAAGACTGCGGCCTGCACCGCCATGAATAAACTTTTCAGCCGCTGGAAAAGGAGGAATGAAACCCAGAGCCGTACCTCCTCAGACCTGCCCATAGGCCAGGGATACAAGCTTCTAGATAAGGATGTAAAGAAACTTCACAGAGCTGCTTCCCTCGGGGATTTGAAGAAGCTGAAGAAATACATTCAGGTCAAGAAATATGATGTGAACTCGCAGGACGAACAATACAGGTGACCAGAGTTAAGAGCCAGTTGGGGAGGATGGGCTGGGGCGGGTCCTCCAACCAGAAACAATACAAGTAGGGGCTGTTTGACACCGATTGTCACTCCAGGTTTCTCAGAGAAGAGAGATTGCATGGTAACCATTGGCAGAAGGTCCCACTCTAACTTTTGGCTTTGTATTTAATTTTTAAAATATGCTTATTTGAATGTTTTCTGCCTTTCCTGAATCCATCCCCTCTTCTCACCGCCTTAGTCTCCACTGGGCAGTCCATCTTCTCCCCACCTTGCTGTTGTGCTCCTTAGTATTGATTGTCCCCAGGCACTAAGCTGTACAATTTTGCTAATGGGAGAATAGGAAAAGAGGCGACTCCCTAGAACGTTGGTTTGTCAGATTTTAACACTTGGGAACATCAAAACAAGTAACTTTTTAATGTTTTGAAAAAGAAACTTGACGAGTTTATTGATACTTAAAAAACTTATTTGGACAGAGGATGATTTTCTTTTCCCTTCTTTGCTACTCATTCCTCTTCACCAATTTGCTTAAATCTGAATTCATTTTCTCTCCAAATACATGCTGCAAATATGGGTAACGACTGTATAAATGTTTCGGATTCTGGGATAACATGATGAATAAGCCAGACTATTCATTAACCACACTCATTACCATTGAACTTGTCAAGTCACAAAGGTCCCTTAGCCCCTTGGGCCTTGATACATCACAGTCAGCAATATAAACTCTGTTACACCACTGTCCTTACTTTAGTTACAATTTAAAAAAGACTTTGAGAATCTCTAAACTCAGAGTTGCTATTGAGCTGGGGTTGACAAACAGAGGGACTCCCCAGGTAGCTGCTTACCCAGGTCAGCTTTATAACAAGTACAGTTTGTAGGCTCTATCTTGGCATACTTGAGAACACAATAGCTGCCTCAAAACAGGCATTTGAACTCGATGTTTAGTCAAATTCTCATCTGCCAAAAAATGTGCGAATTTTATGCTGGACAGTTATTTTTATAAGAGCACTCAACATGATATCTATTCTCTTTTGATGGTTTTTTTTCCCATCTTAAAAGATTTTTAAGTGTTAATATATCACTGTTGATTATAGGTACAATGTTTTATAACAGATCTCTAGAGCTTATGTTGCTTGACTGAAACTTGTCCTTCGATGGTAACTTCCCATTTCTGGGTCTAAGATCATGTCATTTGCAAACAAACAGTTTTGCTTCTTTCCTTCTGATTTGGATGTTTTTTATTTCCTGTCTTGCCTATTTCCTCTGGCTGGGACTTCCAATACTATGGCTAATAGAAGTCATCATCCTTTCCTAGTTGTTGATCTTAGAGGAAAAGCTTTCCATTTTTTTTTTTTATTATTGAACATGATGTTAGCTATGGACTTTCATGCATAGCCTTTATTATGGCTAGGTAATTTCTTTCATCCTCACCCTGTTTACGTCTCTGATCTTACAGCCTACGACTCTTTCATTCGTTTACCTCCAGCTACACTGCCTTCTTACTGTTCCACAGAAATGCAAGACATGCATTTAGGGTTTTTGGACTTGCTGGTCCTCTGCCTGGGGTGCTTTTCCCTCAGTCATATGACTTGCTCTTTCACTTCCTTTAGGTGTTATTCAATTGTTACCTTACTAGTGAGGCCTTCCCTAGCTATTCCTTATCTATAATTGTACCCTTTTGTATTCCTTATCTATAATTGTACTCACTGGCATTTCCTACACTTGTTCCCTGCTTTTCTCATTAGAACTTAATATTGTCTGATGTACTTTGTATCTTTTAAGTTGTTTTGTTTACCTTTTCTAACATGTATGATTTATAAAAGAATGCATTTACATATGTTTTGTTCGCTGATATATCTTCATCACCTAGAACCCTGCTTAACCATAGTGAGTGCTTAATATCTTTAAAATAAGTGAATGAAAGGATGAATACATACATACATACATACACATATAAATAGGATAATTTAAAGGTACTATTCAGCAATAAAAGCAATGAATTATGGATATATGCAAAAATATGGATGAATCTCAAAAGTGTCATGCTAACTGAAAGAAACCAGGCACAAATGACTACATTTACATGAAATTATAGAAAAGGTAAAGGCATAGTAGCATACAGGAAACAATAAAGAAAACTATAGTCCAATATTCCTGATGAATGTAAGAAACAAAAATCAACAAAATACTAGCAAAACAAATCCAGCAGTATATCAAACAGCTAATTCAACACAATCAAGAGGGTTTTATTTCAGGTTACAAGGATGGTTCAACATATGCAAATCAACAAATGTGATTCATTACATAGAATTAAAAACAAAAGCCTGATGATCATCTCAAAAGTTACAGAAAAAGCATTTGATAAAATTCAACATCCTTTCGTTGTAAAAACCCTCAACAAACTAGGCATCGAAGGAACATACCTCAAAATAATAAGGGCCATCTATAACAAACACACAACCAACATCATTCTGAATGTGGAAAAGTTGAAAGCATTCCTCCTAATAACTGGAATAAGACAAAGATATCTACTCTCTGCTCTCACCATTCCTATCCAGCATAGTACTGGAAGTCTTAGCCAGAAAAATAAGGCAAGAGAAAGAAATAAAAGGCATCCAAATTGAAACAGAGGATGTGAAATTATCTCTATCACATGGATATTAAGGTGGAAATTATAGACACTAGGTACTCCAAATGGGGGAAGGGTGGGATGGGCATGAGAGTTGAAAAACTACCTATGAGATACTATGTTCACTGTTTGGGTAATGAGTTCAGCAGAAAGTCAGCATTATGCAAGAAACCCATGTAACAAATCTGCATATGTGCACCCCAAATCTAAAAAAAAAAAATGTGACATAATGCAAATTACTAGTTACCAGTGGTTTCAGATATGGGGGATGGAAAAGAATTGACTGCTAACCATAAATTGGTCAAAATTCATAAAATTGTATAATTTTATTATAAATTATTCCTCAATAAAGCTGAATGAAAAAAATCTCATAGTATATTTCTGTTCGAACATATGTCTGTGTGTGTGTGTGTGTGTGTGTGTGTGTGTGTGTGTGTGTAGAGAGAGAGAGATTGAAAATGAGAGAGATAAAATGTTAAAGGACATATACTTAAATCACTGTTTCTTACAGACATGAAATGTGGGCAGAGGAAAGTGGATAGAGTGAGATGGTTATTGAGAACTATTTGTTTTGTTTGAATTTTTAATAAGGTAAATCACAGTGTTTTATCAAATATTTCATAGACTCATTTTGGAAGCATTTCGCTGAAGGTCTCTGAGGTCTCATGCAAGTGTATATGCATATTAATAGCCTAATAGAAAAATATTGGTAGATATGTTTTCTAGTAAGAACAATAATACTGAAAGTTGGAATTTCTGGTCAGAAAAAAGGACAGGGGAACTAGCATAAGCAGACCACCTTGCCATTTATGTACCTATGCAACAATCCTGCATGTTCTTCACATGTACCCCAGAACCTAAAGTGCAACAAAATATATATTTAAAAAAAATTAAGATTACTATCCATTAATGATGTCTAAGAAATACTATGACAGTTTATATATGAACATGAAAAAACAAATGTGAAGCAAAAACATAAAAAGTAATCAAATAAAAATGAAAATAAATGAAGTAAAAAAATACAAATAAAGTTGTGTGTTAACAGCCCCAGAAAATACATAGCCTGAGAGAGATAAATGTTTTTCCTGATCTTGGTCCCATAGATTAAGGCCTTACTCAATGAAATGGAAATACTTAATAAAGTTCAATTTTGTAAAAAAATAAAAATAAAATACAATCACACACACACACACACACACACTCTGCTCTTACTGAAAGAAAGTAAATAGATTCGCAATAGGTCCTCCAAAAATGTCTGCTGCATCCTGCTGTATACCTCACTCTTCCACCAACTTGACTCTAAAGGCTTCAGTAACAAATCTCATAAATTTCATGGCCCATATTAAGCTCCAAGAACTTAGGAAATCAGCTGCAAATTCAGTAAAATAAAATAGGCATGAAAAATCCCCCTTTCTAAGGAAGTATTAAACAATATAGCCTGGGGTCATTTGCACAAAATATGAAAACAAGAACTAATCTAGGTTGCCCATGAATGAAGCACTAAAAGGTTCATCGTATTCAAACTGTCAAGAGAATCTTGCAAAGAAGGATTTTACTTAGAATATTTGACATCCTTTTAAAGAAGTCATCTTAGTTAAAAAAAAAAAAACAATTTTAAAGACATACAGTTAACATTTACATTCATTTTATTTTAAATTTTAGATTAAATTTTAGAGCTCACAAAGCAAGCAGCAAAAAAAAGTTTTTGTTGTGGCCACTTATATGTTTACACATATAATATAAGTGCTTCGAGGTCAATATAAATGTTTTTCCACCTAATGTCAAAAACAAAAACAAAATGTTTGTTTTTTGGAACAGTTGAATGCAAAAAGTATATTCACAGATATCTTAGAGAAACATTTAAAAATCAATATTATTCTATTTGTCAAAAAATCCTTAACTTTTGTCAATGTATTATACTCCCAATTTAAGACTTTAGTTTATATTGTTCTTTTTTCCCCTGATGCTCCCAAGTTTTATTGCAAACAGAGATGTAATTACATCAGCCTAAAGAAGAACATAATGACTACTCCCATTTGCTTCCCTCCTCTTCAATTCCTCTACCCTTAGCACTGTACCTGTTATTGAAATGGAGGTTTTCCAGGAGAGTTTTTAATGTAGATATGTCCAGTCCATTGTTGGGTTTAAAGCACCTGCTAAAGCTTTAACTATATGTCTTTTTTTTAAATTGTACTTTAGGTTCTGGGGTACATGTGCAAATCATGCAGGATTGTTGCATAGGTACAGACATAGAAAGGTGATTTACCACCTTCATTCCCCCATCACCTATATCTGGTATTTCTCCCCACATTATTCCTCTCCACTCTTCCCACTCCTTGCTGTCCTTCCCCTAGCCCCCCCAGCTGACTGCAGTGTGTGATGCTCCCCTCCGTGTGTCCATGTGTTCTCATTGTTCAACATCTGCC
>CAUYOR010057381.1:0-23984 GCA_963573925.1 Callimico goeldii
TGAATAATGAGTTGCTCCTGGAAGAGACAGCCTGTGTCTCCTTGTTGCCCCTGAAGCCCATGCCCTGCCATGGTGGCAGCTGGGGCTGTGGATGGGAGGGGTCCCCAACATGGATGTGTTGCCCCTCCTCCGAATGCCAACGCGATTCATTTACAAGGGCCCTCTGCAACTGGAGAGAAAATTAATTCCTATCCATGAGTGGATTGTGAGAAATTTTGCATATGTGGAGACGGTTTCTTGCAGTCCCCTCGGTGCTCAGAGCTCATCTGTGCCCTGGCTCCATGCCTTCATCTACACAAACATCACCTTCCTGAGCACTGGGGGGCTCTGCTCCTTCTCTTTAATGTCATTTCATTTTTATTAAACATGCTCAGTACCTTTGTTAAGAAAAGTCTTGCCTTATTCTATAGATTATTACCTTTTTAAAGTGCTCTTATATTTTCACGATTTTTTATTTTGTCTCTGAGGTTTTGTATTCCACATTCTAGGGTGTTCTGTAATTTGGCTTCTTACCAATATTATTAAAATCTAAAAAAAAAAAAAATTGCACGGCCTCACAGCATTCCCCACAGACTGCAGAGAGAAAAAGAGTGGGCCTGGTGCGGTGCCTCGCACCTACAATCCAGCGCGTTAGTAAGCCAGTACGGGTGGATCCTTTGAGCGCAGGGGTTCGAGGCCAGCAATATGGTGAGACCACCCATCTCTTAAAAATAAATGGCTGGGCGCAGTGGCTCACGCCTGTCATCCCAACACTTTGAGAGGCTAGAGGCGGGCAGATCATGAAGTCAGGAGATCGAGACCATCTTGGCCAACATGGGGTTTAGTAGAAAGCCTGTCTCTACTAAAAATACAAAAATTAGCCGGGCGTGGTGGTGGGCACCTGTAATCCCAGCTACTCAGGAGGCTGAGGCAGGAGAATCGCTTGAACCCGGGAGGTGGAGGTTGCAGTGAGCCAAGATGGCGCCACTCTACTCCATCCTGGTGACTGAGCACTGCTTCGTCTCAAAAAAATAGAAATTTTTGGCCGGGGGCAGTGGCTCAAGCCTGTAATCCCAGCACTTTGGGAGGCCGAGGCGGGTTGATCTCGAGGTCAAGAGATCGAGACGATCCTGGTCATGAAGGTGAAACCCCGTCTCTACTAAAAATACAAAAAAATTAGCTGGGCATGGTGGCGCGTGCCTGTAATCCCAGCTACTCAGGAGGCTGAGGCAGGAGAATCACCTGAACCCAGGAGGCGGAGGTTCTGGTGAGCCGAGATTGCGCCATTGCCCTCCAGCCTGGGTAACAAGAGCAAAACTCCGTCTCAAAAAAAAAAAAAAAAAGAAAAGAAAATAAGAAGGAATAATGCCTATGACTCAATGCAGAGGAACTCTATCATTTAAAGATTATGTGATGTGATCACAAGATTAAGACTTTTGTGCTTCTGAGACTTCAGCATGAGATCTCTATACATTGTAAGACAGAGAAATAAAGGCTCAAGAAAGAAAAGAACAATCTTTCATTTGGTTTTATTATTACTATTTTTCTTTCTTGTATTCCCCTCTAAGTATAAAGAGATAATATTTTTTAAGAAAATAGGGTCTCCCACTGTTGCCCAGGCTGGGGTGAAGGGATCAAAAATCACTACTATGGGCTCAAGTGATGCCCCAGCTTCAGACTCCCAAGTAGCTAGGACTGTAGGTATGCACCACCATGCCACCATGCTGGCTTTTTTTTCTTTTTTAATGGTGGAGATGGGGGTTTTCCTATGTTGCCCAGGCTAGTCTCAAACTCTTGGCCTCAAGTGATCTCCCACTTCAGCCTCCCCAAAGTGCTGGTGTTACAGTTGTGAGTCATGGCACCCAGCCAAAAGATAGTATTTGTGACACACTAAATGAATACCTCTTTTATTCTCTATAAATGTTGTACACCAACTTTCTACTCATTGAACTAATGGCATCCATAACTGCAGGGTTTGATGAATAAAGTCTAAAGTACTAGTTGAGCTAATGTTTCAAATTATATTGTTTTTAATTTCATAATCAGATAATCTTAAGTCATGATATGTAAGGCAAGGTTTTTGAATTTAGACAACTTCATTCCCACTAAAAAACCCTGTCCAAAAAGGAGCAATGCAAAGGAAATGTTATGTATTTGATTTTTAATTAGTACTGTATATAAATATATTTACCACAAGGCAACATCTTTCTGGAAGAGCATAATGGTTAAAATAAAAGCAAATTTTATAACTATCTACTAGACAGAATTTCAATTTTACACATTCAAACACAATTTATATCTACATAATCAAAGCCACTTTATATATAAACTATTCTTTTAAAATAAACTAACAATTATATATTCAGTCATTCACTTGTTCAGCAAATATTTGCTAAGTATCCCCTATGCTGTCATAACCTTGTTAGTTACTTGAAGTCTTGAGGTGTTGATATAAGAAGTAACATCCAAGCAGAGACCTAAAATTTTAGCAAAATAAGAATAAATGATGAAGGAAATGGGAGTGAGAAGAGTATATCAAGCAACAAGAATGACTCTTAAGAAGTCTAAGTGATTAAAGAGGACCATACATTAAAGAAAAAAAAACGCTAGTGGAAAATGCATAGAATAAGGCCAGAAAGCCAAGGGCCTTCTTAATTACTTGAAGGAATTTGAACTATGTTCTAAGAATAATGGGGAGCCATTTACTAGATTTTTTTTCATAACTTCTTTGAGGTATATTCTACATATCATAAAACTCACCCAATTCAAGTGTACAATTCAATGATTTTTTTTGTAATCTTATCCTAGAAGAGAATTCTGGGATGGAGATACAAATTTTGAGTTACTAGGTTAGAGATTATATTTAATACCATTCCTATGTAAGAGATCATCAAGACAGAGAATGTAGACGGAAAAGAGAAGTTTACCAAAAAAATGAGCTCCATGGGCATATTACAGGAAGATAATTCCACAGTAGTAAATGTAATCTAGATGGCACGCTCAGTTAATACGTTAAAGACTGTAAATGACTCTAGGGAGTTTTTACTCTTAAACCAGTAAATAACCTAATTCTAAATTATTATAACCAAGGTTAATCCCAAAAAGGAAGTCCTTAGCAGTCCAAGGTGATATGAGTTCATTAGATCTTGGCCAAGGCCCTTTGAAAGGGAGACAAAAATGATAATAAGAGATTGGTCTGATTTATTGCCTGAATTCAGTTGAATAAAGATTATTCCCAAACAATTCTCAAGATGTTGTTACAGATGTGAAAGACCAACTTGTTTTGCATTGCTGCAGACATTTATGAATTAACTGAGTTTTTTAGTTCTTGTAAATATTTTATGGCAATTAAAGAAGGACATTCATACAGTGTCATAAGTGTGAAAACACCATTTATGCAAATGCTATTTTCTTTGGCAGAAATTTTATGAGTTCCCATTTTAACTTTAAGGAGTAGGATTGTATATATGATTAATAATATTTCATAACATTTAATTTTCACCTTCATTTAGTAACCATTGTCTTAAATGGTTGAAATATGAGGGAATGATTTGTGATGATTGAAGTCTGAAGGAATCAGCTTTTTATGTTTTAGAATTTCTTGGTGATGATTGAAGTCCTAGGGAATCAACTTTTAATTTTTAGAATTTCACAGAAATTCTGATGATGGTAACAATTACTAATAATTGTTAATTATTAATAACTAAGAGAGAGACAGAGACAGAGTAGAGAGGGACAGACAGAGAGAGAGAGAGAGCTGAGATATTGGAATCATTTTTTCATCTCCCTACTGCCAGCAAAGCTCCCAGCAAACCCTTTGGCTTTGGTGGGTCCCAACGTGCCTTCATAGGAATGTGTTTATTGCAATCACATGACTGACTGGTTCTGTAAGGAGGTGTTGATGGCACAGGGAGCTAGTAAAGAAAAACAATATATTTTTAGGGTTATTAGATGTCTCGAAGATGCCTTCGGTAAGAGAAACAATAAAGTCTAGCAGACAGGAAAAAATAGAACAAGGCAGTTAAAAGGCTCATTTTGACAAACAGATCTGGAGTTGTGGTATTGACAAATAGATTTATTTTCTAAATAATTTTACTTTCTTTTTAAAATCAAGGGGCACATATTGTAACAATCTTAACTAGATTTTCAAATTCTTGCTTCGGAGTTATCTTGTTCATTCAGCAACATATTATACTATTTACACTGGTGTTTTTCAGAGTCCTTCCAGTTTCTTACATCTCTCCACCAGCTGCTTTTCCTCCACTCCAGCCACAGCTGGGTCTGTCATCTACTTACTTTGCTCAAGTTATTGAAAGACATGACCTTAGTTTGCCTTGTGAGATGTATTAGCAATGGAAATGTGCTTTTGCCTCTGATTTATGTTTACTCTGTTAAAGTGAAAAATGAAAGAACATTGTTTCACTATGTAATTAAAACAGATTTTATTAAAATAGGAAAATTTTATTTTTATCTTCCTTCTTTTGAAAAAAAATTTTTACAAAACTTTTATGAAGTTCTCTTTCTAGCCTCACCAACTCTATTATTCCCTTCCTTCATTCCTCAAGGATAACCACAATTCTAACATGTTGTCTTGAATCCATGATTTTTGTCATTTACACACTTACATATGCATCTAACATGATACTGTTTCATTTGTCAGGTTTTTTGGAAGTTTGCATTGTACTGCATAAATCTTTTAGTAGCCAGCTTTTGATCACATATTATGTTCCTGATATCTCTCCATGCTATATATACGTATATATAAAATTAGTAAATACTGATAAAGAATTTTTCTAGGATTTGAACAAATTTAACCTCCCACCAGCAATGTATGGAAGTTCCAGAAATCCATATTGTTGAGGCGTTTGTTATTACCAGTCCTTTCATTTGCCTATTCTGGGGAAAGTGCAGGAGTATGCATTGTGGTTTTAACTTGGATTTCACTTATCAGATACTCCACAATAAAATAAAACTAGAAATTGATAATGAGGAATATTAGAAAGTGCAAAACAACATGGAAATTAAACAATGTATTCCTGAATTACCCAGCGGGTCAATGAAGAAATTAAGAAGGAAATTTAAAAATTTCTTGAAACAAATGATAATGGAAATACAACACACTAAAACCTATGGGATGCAGTGAAAGCAGTAATAAGAGGGAATTTGATAGCTATAAATATCTATATTAAAAAAACTTTTTTAAAACTATCTGATGATGCTTAAAGATCTAGAAAAACAAGAACAAACCAAACCGCAAACTAGTAGAAGAAAAGAAATAATAAAGATCAGAGCAGAAATAAATTTAATCAAAATGAGGAAAATAATACAAGAAATCGATGGACTGAAAACTTTGGTTTTAGTTAAGATAAACAAACTTGACACACCTTTAGACAGACTAAGTAAAAAAGAGAGAAGACACAAATACAGAAAATCAAAGATAAAAAAGGCAACATTACAACCAATACCACAGAAATTCAAAGGACCACTGGAGGCTGCTGTAAGTTGCAAGTATAGGAAAATAAATTGGAAAACCTAGAATAGATGTACAAATTCCCAGACACATAACAACCTACCGCCATTCAGCAATGAGGATATCCGAAAGCTGAACAGACTAACAACAACTAATAAGTTCAACACCATAAAAAAGTCTCCCAGCAAAGAAAAGCCAAGGACCCAATGACTTCACTGCTGAATTTTACCAAACATTTAAAGAAAAAGTAATATTAATCCTACTCCAACTATTCCCAAAAGTAGAGAAGGAGGGAGTACTTTCAAACTAATTTCATAAGACCAATATTACCCTGATCTCAAAATATGACAAAGACACATTAAAGAAAGAAAACCACAGGCCAATATCCCTGATAAATACGGATGCAAAAATCCTCAATAAAATACTAGAGATTGATTTCAAGAGCACAACAAATAATCATTTATCATGACCAAATGGAATTTATCCCAGGGATGGAAAGATTGTTAAACATGCATAATTAATATGATACCTCATATCAACAGAATAAAGGACAAAACCCATGTGATCATTTCAACTGATACTAAAAAGGTATTTTATTAAATTCAACATTCCTTCATGATAAGAAACTCCAAAAAAACTGAATGAATATGCCTCAGCATAACAAAAGCCATATATGAAAGACCCACAGCTAGTATCATACTGAATGGGAAAAACCTGAAAGCCTTTCCTCTAAAATCCAGAACATGTCAAGGATGACCACTCTCACCACTGTTATTAGACATAGTGCTGGAAGTTCTGGCTAAAGCAATCAGACAAGAGAAATAAATAAAGGGCATCCAAATCAGAAAGAAATAAGTCAAATTAACCCTGTTTGCAGATGATATAATCCTATATTTGGGAAAATCTAAAGACTCCACCCAAAACTTAGAATGGATAAACAAACTCAGTAAATTTGCAGGATACAAAATCAATATATAAAAATCAGCAGCATTTCTATATGGCAACAACAATCTGAAAAAGAAATCAAAAAGTAATTCTATTTACAATAGCTACAAATAAAATTAAATACCTAGGAATTAATAAAGTGAAACATTTCTATAATGGAAACTATAAAACACTGATGGAATCCACTGGAGAGGACACAAAAATATGGAAGGATATTCCATGTTCATGAATTGGAAGAATCAATATTGTTAAAATGTCCATATTATCCAAAGGCATATAAAAAATCTTGCCACGCAAAAAATCAAATCAAAATGGATTAAAGACCTAAATCTAAGATCTCAAACTACGAAACTACTAAAAGAAAACATTGTAGAAACTCTCTAGGACATTGGACTGAGCAAAGATTTCTGAGGAATATCCCACAGTTACAGGCAACAAAAACAAAAATGGGCAAATGGGTTCACATCAAGTTAAAAAGCTTCTGCGTAGCAAAGGAAACCATCAACAAAGTGAAGCCAACCCATAGAATGGGAGAACGTATTTGCAAACTACTTGACAAGCGACTAATAACGAGTTATATAAGCAGCTCAGACAACTCTATAGGAAAGAATTAAATAATCTGATTAAAAGGAGCAAAAGATCTGAATAGAAATTTTTCAGAAGAAAACATACAAATGAAAAACAGGCATATGGAGAGGTGCTCAACATCAATGATCACCAGAGAATCATTTGAACCTGGGAGGCAGAGGTTGCAGTGAGCTGAGACTGTGCCACTGCACTCCAGCCTAGGTGACAGCCAGACCCTTTGTCACAAAACAAAACAAAACAAAAAACTACAGTAAAGAAAAAATAATACTATTGGTTAAAGAAAAAAAGGAAACATAGATCAGCAGAACAGAATACATAGTCTAGAACTGATTTCAAACACATATAGTCAATGGATCTCTGACAAAAAGGGCAAAAGCAGTTCATGGAGAAAGGATATCTTTCTAAATGTGATATGGAACAGTTAGATATTTACATGCAGAAATTTAAAAAAGGAACTCTAGCCAGAGACCTCGCCTTTCACAAAATTAATTTAAAATAGACCAAGATTAAAATGTAAAAGGCAAAACTTTTGGATTTCTAGAACAAAACAAAAAAAAATGTGTGTGATCTTGGGTTTGAGAAGAGACTTTAGATAAAATGTTAAAATCATGATTCATGAAAAATACTAAGTCAAACTATATTAAAATTACCATTTTCTATTTTGCAAAAGAAACTGTAATGCAAATAAAAGGCAAGCCATAGGCTGAAGGAAAGTATTGCAAAACACATATCTGATAAATGGCCTGATCCAAGTAAAATGAAGAACACTTTAAGCAATAAGAAAATAAAAATCTAAATGAGCAAAAGATATGAATAAAGTATTTAAGTATTAATGCTGATACTGCTATGCATGCACACTGAAAATGAACAATTAGGTCAATAGCTGGCAGACTGTGGGAGCCAGATTTCTCACTATTGAAGTGCTGTTACAGATGAGTCAGGGGAGAAGGCTAAATGATCTTTGAAGTAATGGATTACAGCTGGAGACCTCAGTATGAACTCATATTATATTAATATAGACACAGTTGTATATGAGTATTTATAGATATGCACATATAAACAAGTTAATATTTAAACCCAGATATTTTCCTTTTCTGTTAGTTATAAAGGCCTGAAATCAGTAGCAATGAACATACTTCGTACCCCTAATACCTATATCTTAGTTTTTATTACTATTCTCCAATTTAAAAAAAACAGAGCACCTTAGAAAAGTGGATGATTGTACAACTGGAGTGGAAAATACATAAGCTGAGCTAGAGCATCTTGTAAAGCCAACGAGGAAGGAAATGTTTTAAAAAATCCCACATTGATGGAAACATAATGAAAGGCACAGTAACCAAGTAAAAAAGCTACAAAGGCAAGATTGGAACAATTTGAACAGAATAAATAAAATAGTATTGAATTATAACCCAAAGCATAAAGTAATTATCCCCGAGTTCATTCTTAAATAAATGATTTAATAAATTAATAAATGGGGGAGAAGTGACAAATATTCTATATGCAAGAAATCCAAATATATTTACCACTTTCATTCAGCATGGTCATAACTACAGCAATAAAACAAGAAAAATAAATAATAACCATATATATCAGAAAAAAAGGAGTTAAACTATGTAAACAACAATAATTATTTGCATACTAAAATCCTGTAAGATCTACAGAACAGCTACTAGAATGAATAAGTGAATTTAGAAAAATCCTAGGCTACAAGGTTGGCATAGAGAAGTCAAATTTTATCATAAGGATGGCGCAAAATGAGGGAGAGACATTTTAGAAAATAATTCAATTTAAAATAGCATAAGGCACAAAATTCCTAGGAAAAATATTTTAACAAAATAAATATAAGATTTATATGCTCAAAATTATAAAATATTACTGACAGAAATTAAAGAAGACAAATAAATGAAGACATAAGGTTGAAAACATTAATATTATTAAAATGTCAACCCACACTCTCAATTGATAAATAGATTTGGACATAATCCCAGTGATATACCTAGAGGTTGTTTTGTAAAAGTTGAGAAACTTACTCTGAAATTCATATAAAAATGTGAAAGATCTAGACTATCCAAAGCAACTTAATAATAGAAGAACAAATTTGTAAGATATATTACTTGACTTCAACACATATAAAACTACAAACAGAAGGACAGTTATTCAGTAAAATAGAGGAGAGGACTCAGAAGTTGACTCACACTTATAAAGTCATTTATTGTAAACAAAGATCCCAAAACATTCAATGGAAAAGAAAGTCTGTTAACAAATGTACTGTACCAACTGGATATACATCTAAAAGAAAAAAAGAACATCAACCTCTACCTTATTTTATATACAAAATTTAATTCAAATTAGATCATCGACCTAAATGTAAAGACTAATATCATAAAGCTTTAGAGGTCAGCATCAAACAATATCTTCATGACTTAAGAGTGGACAAGTGTACCAGAGTGGTCCCAGATAGAAAACAAAATAAGAAAAACTATTTAAAATTGATTTTATCAAAAATTTAAAAATTTTGCTCATCAGAAACTATTGCTTAGCTGGGCATGGTGGCATGCATCTGTAGTCCCAGTTACTTTACAGACTGAGGCAAAAGAATTGGCTGAGCTGGGAGGAAGAGGCTACAGTGAGCTATGATTGTGCCACTGCATTGTTGGCTGGGCAACAAGAGCGAGATTCATCTGGAAAAACGAAAAAAAGGAAGGAAGGGAGGGAGGGAGGGAAGTGAAGGAAGGAAGGAAGGAAGGAAGGAAGGAAGGAAGGAAGGAAGGAAGGAAGGAAGGAAGGAAGGAAGGAAGGAAGAAAGAAAGGAAGGAGGGAAAAATTTAAAAAGCAACTATTGTTAAGAAAATTAACAGGTAAGCCATGTTTAAGGAGAAAATAACTGTAAAACAGACATGACAAACAACAGTATATTAAAAAAACAAATAGTGTATTTTATAAGCATATTTTATATCATATACATCTATATAGTAGGTGTCATAGAAAATGAAATACATTTTTAAAAACCTACTACCTAACAAACAACCAATATCCCAATTTAAAATGTGTAAAGCATTAGACCACACTTCACAAAAGGAGATATGTGAATAGCCAACCAATACAGAAGTGATTAATATTATTAGTCATCCAGGAATTGACAAAATTAAACAAATTAAAATCTAGCTAATGATAAGACTGCAGTAGCATTTAGGGAAGAGTGTACTGATGTCTATCATTAATAAAATGATAAAAATGAGATAGATTCATGATGGAAAGAGTAACGGATTTGTGATACAGCAAGTATAGTAAAATATTAATAGTTAAAACCATGTTACAAGTAAATATTCACTATAAAATCTTTCAATCAATATTTAAATTTTTCGTAAGATGTTGGAAGAAGTTGATGCTAAATATTAGCAACAATATATCATCAATTAAGAAAAAATATTCTCAGAATGTATCAAATTTTTGAGAAATGTGCGGGAAGAAAATATAGAATTGTTGTTTGTCTTCTGGCAGAGACTCCAAGTTGCTGCTGCATATGCTTCTCAAACTGTATGAAGATGGTCATTGAAGAATACTAGCACTTATAAAAAATACATTTAATGTTTTTTAAAATGGTTTCTTTCAAAATTTTGATCCTCTCCATTGTTGAAATTTCAGGCCTTATCTATGTTTTCCCACAAAAAATAAAATCTATATACCAATATTGTCAAGTCTGCCTATATTATTATTAACTTAAATAGATGAATACCTTATGAACACATTTCAGCTCAATCTTGACTTAGAAGATCCTTGGCTGATATTTTTAGTTTTCTTAATCCTATCATTGGGTCTCTTCCTGACAAATGAACTTTAACTTCTATAGATAGTAGAAATAGATGTTCCTAGATGTATTTCCTGAATGGGATATTTAATTATTTTAGTAGATTTAGTTAGTCTCAAATGATAATAGGGAGAAATCTCATTTTGCTCTAAAGAGTACCTACCTTCATCTCCAAAGTGCACAGGACTGTTTAATGTGAATTGATCTCTATGGGAAAAAATGAAAACATTCCGGATACAGCTGAAATCCGATAGAGAGCAGTGAAATACAAAAAATTCGCAGATTTCTGAATCCTTACATGATTGCTTTCAGTGGTAATCTGCTAGTCTATTGTCAATTAGAAGCTCCCATAAAACTGTAGAATCTCTTTAGGATTATATTACATTTTTTAAAAACTGTGAGGTCTTGGATGAGAAATATCTCCAAACCTGCTATGCCTGTGAGGATGCTGTGGCTTTGTGGGGTTAAAGAACTTACTAGAGTTTATGTAAGTCAGTCTGAGGCACATTCAGGTGTAGAATCAACATGATTCAGTGGTGCTTTTGTAAATTCTAACTCCATCTCACAGCTGGATGTCGTTTCTTGGAAAATCAAAGCTGTACGGTAATAATACTAACAATCCATGGAGTGGAAATGAGGTGCAAGATGAGTCTGGAGATGAGCAGAGGTTAAGCTATGAAGAGTCATCAAGCCCATATGAAGAATTAGCAATTTCCTTGTAAGTGTAACACATAATGAAATGATGTTTAACTCTGGTTTTTACAGCTATTATCTTTGAGGAGTTTTAAAAAACAAAAACACACCAGTAGCCCATCTCTCTGCAAACTCCCAGAGATGTTGATTTCTATTTCTCAGTATGTGTCTGTAAAATCACATTTAAAAAAGCTTCCCAAAATGATTCTAATATGGAGCCAGGGCTGAGAATTCCTGTCACAGTAGTAAGGATCATGGACTCTGGTGTCAGAGAAACTTGAGACTTGATTTGTACTCCATCCATTTCCTAGCTCAGTAAACGATTGTACATTATTTAATCTCTTTAAGCCTCATATGTAAAACAGATGATAAATAGTATCATGTACTTCAGAGAATTGGTTTCAGAATTACTTATAAATCACCCGGATTTTAAAAATATTCTGTAACTTCGATATGTATATGACTGCTTTTGAATGTGTGCTTTGATTCTTCATGTGTAGAATTCTATTTTACTTTTATTGTTGTGGTGGTATTTTATTTTCATATTGATTCATGAATTTCCTAGCTGACAATTACATATTCGTGTAGTCATGATTACATGAACACTGGTTAGTATAATCAAATTGGAAAAAAAGTGCTATTGAATTACATGGTATTTTTCTTAATAAGAACATTATAAAATTATTTACATCATAGGTATAAAGATTGCCATGTAGAAAGAGAATTTATCTTAATATCAGTTAGCTATGGCTGTCTAATAAACTACCTCAAAGTTCAGTGGCTTAAAACAACAATTTATTTAGCTTTCAAATCTGTGGATCAGTTTAAATTGGTCTTGGATGGGACGTTTCTGGTTTCAGGTGATTGTCACTGCAATTCCTCACATGTTCACAATCAGCAACCTGACCAGCTATGAGTTGATGATCTAGGATGGGCAGAACTGGGATGACTCGTCTTTGATCCAGGTGGTCGCTCATCCTCCAGCATGCTAGTTTGTGTTTCTTCTCATGGCATGGCATGGGTTCCAAGAGAGCCAACCAAAGCACAAACAGCCTTTTGAAGCCAAGGCTCACAGCTGATACATCATCACATATGGTGCTGTCCATATGTCGTGCTAAGTCACAAAACAAGCTCAGATTTAAGGGGGAGGGAAATGATCCCCACTTCTTGATGGGCAGAGATGGAGAGATATAAACACAGGGAGGTGTAATGATCAGAGGTATTTTTACAATTATACCACAGTCTTCTTTGAGATTTCTCCAGAAATAAAAACTCTAGTCAATTGCTGGGATTTACACAGAGACAGAAATCAACAGATCTATAGGAAATATATTATAATTGTTGAAACAATGAGCTCTCAGTCGCTGCAAGCAACCAAGCCAAGACCAGATGCCATTTTGCACATGTAACGTATAAATGACTGATGCATTTTAGAAGTTTGATAAGGACTATTGACATGATGTTTGAATTCTAAAGTTTCACTCCGAGAGATTTTAATCCGGAATTTGAAAGATGAGTTAAAAAAATTACAAGTAGATAAGCAATCAAGGGCTTAAATATAAAAATATCTCAGAAACTCTTAGGTAAAATATAAGAGAACGTGTTTATGGCAAAAATGCTAACATGCTCATTCTTATGATAGTAAAGGATGTACAATAATCAAGGGACTGCAGATTAAATGATAATGAAATACTATTATACACAGCAGATTGAAAATGTAATTAAGGATCTGTCAATGTTAAGTGTGGATAAGAAGGGAACTTATTAAATGTAGATCAGTGATAACTCAGGCACCACTTTGGGGAGAACAAATTGGACTCTCACTTCAGAAACAATTTGGCATTATCAGGTAAAACAAAGGAATATACACACCCTGTAACCAGCAATTTGACTCTTAGTTTAAGAGGAAATATTTCACATGAACACAAGGAAGCCTGTAAGAAAATATTCAAAGCAGCATTATTCTTCACAACCATAATAAAAAAGAAATAAGCCAAATATCCCTCATGGAAATGCATAAACAGGTGACAATATATTCCCAGCATGGTATGTGAAGCAACTGTGACATGGAAGGGATCATAGCTAGAGGCATAAACAAGGATGAGTCTTAAAAACATAAAGTTGAGCCATAAAAATGCTCATAATGATCACCAAAAGAATTCGTACTAAAGCATTTTCTTTATATAAAGTAAAAAATTGGCAATGGAAAGTAGTTTATTGCTAAGAGACATATACACATGGTACATATAAGCAAATGAACTGTGAACAATTCAGGATAGAGGTGACCTCTGAATAATGTTCTATTTCTTAAGTTATTTCTTAATGATGGGAATAGTATTAGCATTTTTATTATTTAGAGTACGCACGCATGAACACCTGTATATATATGTACAAAATGCACATAATACCTACGTTCATTTGTATGGTGTATTTTATATTGCTTCCTGGCCTCTTCGCTAAGATCAAATGTGATATTTCATAATAAAGAAGAATGAAAGTCATCCTTATGTTAAGTTTAAGGAAGAATTTGTTTTTTTATTTCCATTGCAAGGAAGAAATTAGCTGTCTCTTTGGCCTCACTGGTGTACCTTTTCATCAGATTATATAAAGAGCTTTAATAATCTTCAGTTTTGAGAGACATAACTAAAGGTTATAACAATTTTTTAATGTCATTATTTTTTTTCCAAGAAACATTCAGAAACTATTCTGGATCCTAGTCCCCTCATAGACTGGGGTGTTAAGACAGAAATTTGGTTTGAGGATGCAAAGTAAGTTCATTCTGGGGTAAATTACTGGAATGATAGGAAGGAGATTCCTCAGTCCTCTGCACCCTGGGGAATGTGTTCCCTCTTGTTTAAAGTGTAATTACCCTCACTATGTCTTTCCAGGAGGTGAATTCTAAGTCGCCCAATCTCTGTGGGAAGAGAACACGTTCTTTCTTCAAATCTTTTCATTTCCCATGTCACATTCTTTTCTCATTCACTCACGGCCCCACTCTTGGACCTCCTAGCTGCAGCCCCAGTCCCAAATTTCTCCCCACCACAACCATCCTAGTTAGTCAAAGAATAACAATCTCCCTCTGTGCGCTTGCTTATGGTTGATTCTACTACAATCCTTTCATGGGTGAAATATCAAGCCTCTGTGTTTGGCAGCCCTGGCCACCTGCAAATGATAATGACCATCTAGTTGAAGGCAGAACACCACTCAGATGTGAATCGGAGCTGATTGAATATGTGGGTCTCCTTTTTACTGCTGAAAGGAGTCTGGAAATAGTGTGCTATTTCTAGACCAAATATTTTTAGAGGGTAGTTGTGGTGACAAAGATTTAATCCCAGATTACCTGTGAGAGAATCGATTATAGCTTCTTTGTGTGATCCATATTAATTTGGATCATTATGTCCTACTAAATTTCCACCTTCATTCCTAGTGTTTATTTTAGATGCTGGTTTGGAGTAATGTCCAGGCCTAAGCCCCACTTCATAAGTAGATATACAGACCTCTCCATCTGCTCCTCTTGCCTCTTTGCCCCCGGGACTATTTCTACTACTCTTCTCAGGAAGAGGTGCCAGAGCATCCGAACATGGCTTATCAATGAGTCCTTCTGATACCACACCCTCTTCTCTCAGATCGATGGCCCCAAATAGCAACATTAGCTTGAGTTGAACTGAAGTCCAAAAGTGTCTCTTGGCCTTACTGATTTAGACAGCTGCCTCTCTTCTGGAATGGGTAACTTTCTTCCTTGCTGGTCACCTGTGATCCATGTATTCTGTCCCTTCAGATTTTGTCCACTTGCTTTCTGATAAAGCACTCCCACCAAGCCTCATGGTAGTAGCCATGTGGCTTATAAAATTGGTCATCTACCAGTCCTCTTTGACAATGGCTTCATGATCCGCTTCTTCACTTACTGACACCTGATAAGTTTTACCCTGAAAGAGTAAGTAATTTCATCTTCAACCTCCACTAATTATTGTAGAAATCAGATTCAAAAAATATTTCCCTATAGAACTGCTTCTTGTATTTCAAATATTTTTATTCTCTTTTTCTGTCCCTTTGATAATATTCACTCTCAATTTTTTTCCTTTTTGTAAGCAGTCTCTGTGTGTGTGTGCACACGAGTGTGTTTCATTTACCTATGTGGATTCTGCCTTTAGAGTAGATATAATATCTTCTATTTGTAGTGATGACAACCAAACAAAATTAAATTTTAAAATGATAGTTATAAAAAAGCAAATGTTAAAATGAAACTCATACACATACACAATTGTTTTGAATATAATACCCTGCACACATTAGGTACACTACAGATGTTGCTCTTTCAAGATGAAACTGTTTGGGGGCAAATTGCTTTGAATATGGAGCTTCCTCGAATAATTTACTTCCCTTATCATCATTATAGCTACATTCCTTTACCTGCTGACAAATTCCATGTAATTAACTTTGCTAGTTGCCCAAGCTTAAAGTTAGATTTATTAGTATTAAACAGGAAACATTTCTAGCAAAGCTCCAAATGGAATGAAGCATGTTAAGAATGTACAACCTTAGTTTTCTCTGTAATCACTACTTCTAAAAAGGGCTTCCTAATGAAAATACGGAACTAATCAAGTCTCTTTGAAGCTGCTGGCCTGACTGGAGAGGCAGAGAGGAGGGAGTGGAAAGGGAAATGGGGGAGAGATAGGAGGAGGAAGGACATTAGAAACAAGAAAGGGAAGAATCTTAGAAAATGGCTGAGAGAGAGATTTATGGAAGGGATGTTAAAAACAATAGAAGAAAAAAGAAAATAGTAGTCATTGAATTAAAAACAATAAAATATGAAAAATAAACACATTTATTCATTACCTAAGTTAACAGAGACCTTGATACACAAATGCAAAGGACACTGTGAGACTTGATCTAGCCACTGTGGGGAGCATATCATTATTATGGGCTGGGAAGCAGGGGTATTGTTCCAATAACTTTACCCATTTTAGCTCCATTTGGTAAATTAAAGTTGTCAGAAGCCAGTGGAAAGAAGGTTCAGAAAATAAGAGGGTAAAAATACATACTTTCATTAATTCAACCAACGAAGGTTAGTTGCATTGAAAATAAGTTGAGTCCACCCACTAAGTGCCACAAACTTTCCCAGGCACTTGGCATATGTCAGTTAACAAAACCGACGAAAGTCGATGTTCTTATGAGTGTTTTGTAGTGGGAAACGCACGCAGTACACACATTGCATCTTATTTTCACTGTTTGTCTGGAAGAGCCCATTGTGCATCAGGAAGGCAAACACTGGTGTGTTGTTGTTAAATGGCGTTACATGATCATCAAATTGCTCTAGCTTTTCACTTTTTACTGCATCCAGCACTACTGTGTGTCAGGAACCAGTAGAGCCACAAAGAAGGCACCACCATGTTTCCTGCCAGGTCTGCTTCAGGCCCCTCCTACCATTCATTCTCCACAGAGCAGTCAGAATGTTTACAAAATACACAAACAGATGAAGGGAAGGACAAAGAAAAGAAAAAGAAGGAAGGGAGGGAGGGAGGGAGGGAGGGAGGGAGGGAGGGGAGAGCAAGGAAGGAGATTAAGAAAACAAATCTTATTACCTCTTTCCCCAGCTTAGACCACTCAAAGGGCTTTCCTTTACTCTATTAATTAATTTTTATTTATATTATTTAAATAAATAAAAATTATGGATATCACTTCTAAGATTTGATTTCTTTTCTTTATTTCCTTTTGATCTTTTTCCCTTGAGGCAGGGTCTCGCTGTGTTACCCAGGCATCCAGGTAGAAGTACAGTGACACGATCCCAGCTCACTACAGCCTTGACCTGCTGGGCTCAAGCAATCCTCCTGCCATGGCCTCCTGAAGTGCTGGGATTACAGGCATAAACCACCACACCCAGCCCCATTCACTCTTAGAATAAAATGTGAACTCCTTATCTTGACGTACAGCCCCCTGCATAATCTGATCCCTGTTAACCTCATACTTGATACTAGCTTAGCCTACTCCTCATGGAAGTGCTCCAGCATGGTCTTTTGTTTGTTTGTTTCTGTTTCTTGGTGTCAGGAAAGGACTTGTTTCCCACCTAGAATCCTCTGCTTCGGGGTCTGCCCAGAGCTGGTTGATTCCCCCATTCAGATTGCTGCTTCCATGTTACCACCTTGACCATTTATAACACGTGACCCTTTCTTATGCCACCTTTTTTCATTTTCTGTGAAGCACTTGCCAAACCTGGCATATTTCTTCCTTATTACTTTATTTATCTGCTTAATTATAAGTCCTTACTAGTATCTAAACTCCATGAGAAGACAAACATTGCTCATATACGAAAGATAAGCAGATGTCCTCCCCTTAAGGATCTTGGTACAATATGAGAAGTACACATAAATAATATTGCTGAAAGGAGAACATACCATTTGAGAGGTACAAATAAAGTGCTATGGGGTATAAAAAATTATAAAAATAGGCCAGGTGTGATGGTTCATACCTGCAATCCTAGCACTTTGGGAGGTCAAGGCGGGTGGATCACCTGAGGTCAGGAGTTCAAGACCCACCTGGCCAACATGGCGAAAAATACAAAAATTAGCCAGGTGTGGTGGTGGGCACCTGTAATCCCAGCTATTCTGGAGGCTGAGGCAGGAGAATAGCTTGAACTTGGGAGGTGGAGGTCGCAATGAGCCGATGTCACTCCACTGCACTCTAGCCTAGGTGGCAGAGCAAGACTCTCTCAAAAAAAAAAATCATAAAAACAAAAACAAGCTATATGGAGACTATTAGAAAAGTCTTTCTGAAATTGTTTTCAGCTAGATTTAATGGAGCAGTAGAATCTGAATAGAGGAAACTGGAAGAAATAGATTTTTCTGTGGGTTTGGGGGAATGGGTAGGAAAACAGAGAAAATCCCAAAGCTTGGCAAGGCCCACAGTACTGCTCCATGTCACAGAGCACAAGGGTCATGGGAGATCACAGTGAGAGACCCTGTCGTGCAGACTCCACCACTACCCTGAGAGTGCCCCTCACAAGGAGAGATGTGGACTCTCCTTCACATCCTTTGAAACAAGTGGCATGGGCCAGGCACCCATTAGAAACTGCTCTAGGGGAGCAGTGAGTATTTCTCGTGATTTAAAAAGCAAAATATGCTAAAATGAAGGATCTAAATAGTAAACCCACTAAGTGAGGGGCTAGTTATTGCTCCCAGTTTGTATTTATAATATAGTTTGTGAGGAGGCTGCCAATGAAAAATAAATAAATAAATAAACAAACAAACAAACAAACATAGGCAATGGAAGAGGGTGAAGAAGCAAAGAGCTTGAGCTATGAAGTGGCAAATCAGTTTACTTATTGTTTTAAGGAATAATCATGAAGCACCTACTATATGCCAAGAGGTATTCTCTAGCAGTGAACAAGGCAGATAAAGTCTTTGCCATAGTGTTTCTATTTAGGAGTGTGGAAATGGGAAATACACATATAAACAAGTAAATACATAGTATGTGCTAGATTGGTGAGTGTGATCTAAACTTTTCCATCTCAGGACTGGGACTTGTTCCTCACAGAGCCAGCACCTGTATGTGTACCTTAAATTTAAATAATCAGAAAGCCTGTGGACCTCTTCCTCAGACAAAACTGGGAGACCTGTTTAAATTATTATAACTTTTCAAAATTTATCTCAAACGCTAATAAGAAACATTGTGATGTTTGAGGTAATCTTAATATTTTACCTAGTTATAGCTCAGGATTAGGTATCTGAGTTTATATCTAATTTCTCTTTAATTTTCATCCCTACTGCACCATCATAGACATAAGACATACCCCCATGGAGTTTAAGAGTGCTGTGTAACAGTAGTTCGAGTTCCAGGCTAAGAGCAGAAAAAGTGCCTGGCATGCTACCTTATATTTCTTTGTTTCTACTGTGTACTTTTGGACCAGAGAGACTTTTGTTCCAAACCATAGTGTTTCCAGCATTTATTTGTCTTCTACGTTGAGTCTGAAGGTAGTATTCATGGGAAATAAGATTTTATTAGGAACCTTGTTTAAGACAAAAGAAGTTGGACCATGAACAATAAGACCTGAGGTAAATTTGATTTCATATTAATGAAAAATATCCTATCTGAAGAAGATTCTGGAAAAATATCAAGAGCTCTTGAAATGAAAGAACTATGGAAATGGATATATGCATTTTCCCCCTATGAAAAAATTACTCCTGTATTTTCAGCCTTCATTTTTCCAGTAATCTATAGGGATTTTGTTGGGCAATATGTTTTACAGGGTAATAAGAAAATGAAACTTTCCAGTTTTCTCATTACCTAGTTTTCAACTCCATTTGGTTTCTGATAATAAAGATGTATTTTCCATAATTACCCATACTGAGAAATCTGACAATGTGTAAGTTCTAAGTGCATGCATATGTTCATTCTGAGAAACCCTGGAAAGAATAGAATATATTAAGAAAAAATGAAAATGTAAACGTACCTCTTATTCTCTGCAATCCTTAGAATTTTATGAGCTTTTAAAAATATTTTCTTTCTTTGTTGCTTTTTTCCCTTCCTTCCTTCCTTCCTCCCTTCCTTTTCCTTCCTTCCTCCCTTCCTTTTCCTTCCTTCCTTCCTTCCTTGCTTCTTTCCTTCCTTCGCTTCCTTCTCCCCTCCCTCTTCTTCCTTTCTTTTCTTTCTTTCTCTTTCTTTCTTTCTTTCCCTTCTTTCTTCTCCAGAAATATACTATATAAACTTTAAGAATGTTACTAAATATAAACTTTAATAAAGTTGGACATAAAGATGTTAAGTTTTTGCAAATATTCTTACTGTAGTTCAGAACTATAGAACAGAACAAACACACAGCATCTCATACTTTCCCCCCCTTACTCTTAATAATTCAATGGAAAAATAATTAAATGAAAACAATGACTGTATAATTAAGATTTCAGAAGAAGATATTTCTTTAAAAAGAGCAGCAGGGTGACAAACACTTAGTATTCTGTGGACATAACTTAATGTCTTTTGTTTTCCTCATAAAGTTCAAGCCAACTCAATAGCTTCCACATCACTATAAAGAACTACCCTAACCAAGAAACCGCAAACTAATATTTGAAGGTGACTTTCCAACTCTAAGAGATGCCAGACCTCATAATTATTAGTCCTTCAAAATTTTGCTGAACAAGGCCACACTTGTTCATGTTTTCTTCTGCAAAGGATTGTTCTCAAAGAACAGACATAACCTTTGATAGTGACACAAATCCAAAGATGTTTTAAAAAGATGTAAAACCAATGACCTTCGCTTATGACCTTCACTGAATACTGCTACAGAGAAAGACACACAGAGAGAATAGAAAGGGAATGAATGAGAACTACGTGAAACTCACTTGCCCATGTAGATAGCATCCATGAGTAAATGAACATGTTATGGAGGGTTCTAAAATAGTGAGTAAAGTTTTACGAGGCTTTGCGAAAGAGTTGTTAGATTTGCATCATTTTGATGTACATGCCAACAATAAATGTATCTTCTCATGGACAGTGAGTCCTTGATGAGTTCTGGTAATAGTAGAAGAAAAGAGAAACCTGGAGCCAGAAGAGCCAGTTCAAGTTCCACCTTGGCCACCACTTACCTGCTTTGTTGCTTTGTTTTCTCATCTGTAACATGAAGACAATAAAACTGCATATACCTTGCTCCTACATACCATTTATCCTGCTCCTCTGCAATCACACCGACTCTCTTTATCCATTAAGAAACTAATTTACAAAATAGGTTCATAATTGGCCTCTCTGCTTATTTACTATGTTCTCCACTAACTTTCTAAAGGAGAAATATGAGTATGCTACACCCTCTATCATTCACTACTATCCAAAATTAAACTGTTATGCATTAGTGTGGACAAAACTTTATTAGGAGTTGACATCATATTAACTCTTAGAGACAGAATTTTTTGCAACAGTACCTTGTTGCACTGGTGGTTCTCAAACTTTCTCATCTCAGGAGCCCTTACACACTTAAAAGAAATGAGGATCTCAAAGGGCTTTTGTTCCTGTGGGTTGAATTTATTAATCTTTTTTGTATTCAAAATTAAACTTGAAAAAGAAAAGCCAAGTCTATAAGAGGAAGTATTTCATTAACTGGCATCTCATGTCGTGTAGCATCCAGATGACTTCCCTGTACCAGTGAAACAATGAGAATGAAAAGGCACGTGATTTTCTAGTAATACCATAAAAATGGTTTTGACCTTGCAGACTCACTGAAAAACTACATTGCAGAATTGCTGCTCTGAGAGCAAAAGAGCCTCAGGAATTCTCAGGAATCATGGGGAGGGTTTTAATCTCCCATGAGCCATGGAAGTAGCAGTCATCTGGGTATACTTACCAAGATCTTAAAAACAAGGAAGCCCTCAATGACATCTGGGCCTTACTTAATGTATAATGATAATAAATAATAAATTGGAAATGATATAATCACCAACAGTAATTTGATGATGAAATAACTCTATGGTAACAACATGTCAAAATGCTAAAGGTTACGGTTTTAACAAATATTTAACGGAAAGTAAAATGCCAACATATTACGAGAATAAGAAGAATTTTAAAATGATTTCAATTATATTATATGATGAATTTTATATTTTATATAAATCATTACATGATAAATTTAATATGTTTATATAAAAAACAGAAAATTATATGTTCAAAGGAAAGACATTTAAACATTGATTTTCTGTGAATATAAAATGAGTGATTTTTAGAAATCTCTTTATAGTTTTCTGTATTTCCCAACATTTCCACAGTAAATATTTTATAAATCAGAAAATGCAAATAATTAGGAAATGATGCTTAATACTCTTTTTATTGTTTTCATTTGCCTTCAGGATATAATCCAAACTCCTTAGCATTGCCCACCAGGCTATCCTGGTGGTGCCCACCTCTCCAGCCCTAACTCCCCCTACTTTCCGTTAATGAACTGATGTTTAGCAAGGCTGACTGCTCAGAATTTGTATGCCATACCCCTTCATGGCTCTGTAGCTTTACACATACTGCTCTAGCTTAGTGGAATAATTTTTCCCTTTCTTCGTGTAGTTAAACCCTACTGTTCAACACATCCTTTTCCTTAAGAAGTTCCACCTCCATTCTCTGTAGCAAACTTTGCATTCAGATGTGTCTTTGTAGCATAACGTGTGTCAGATTTTCTATCCCTCCTGAATGAAGAATTCCTTATAGTCAAGAACTTTCTTTGTCTTTGTTTGTTTTGCTTGTTTGTTTGGTTTGGGGCTGTTCATTTTCCTATACTCAGATATCAAGAAAATCTAGAGAAACAGGTATTTCTCCAGAATACATTCTCCCAAGTGCTACCTTTTCAACAATATTCATAGTAATATGTTGACATGACTGTTATTCAAACTGATTCAAAAATAGATGAGGCAGCATGGTATCTGGAAGTACAGATATGTAGGGACGGAGTCAGAGTTTGAGACTTCTGTGTGTACTCATGTGTTTCCTACAAGACAATCTGTGTTCTTTTCCCCCCACCCCAATTCATGACTCACTCGTGATTTTTAAATCTGGTTGTACTTTGACCAAAAATGTATAAGTCCTCATTAATGTTTCATTTGGTTTTGTTCTTAATGGCTAGATGACAAATAATTGAATGTGTGGTGAGAGGAATTTAAATTGTAATAGGGTAAACGTTGTTGAAGCAAAGCCCACTGCAACCAAATTCAGTCCACATAAACATTTAGAAATAATACAGGGCAGGAGAGCTTCAGATAGTTTCTGTATCATAAAATAAAGTGGACCTTCAAATGTAAGGAAGATAGGCAGGCAGAGAAGAAATATTGCTTAAAAAATGAAGCACAACTTCACATCTTGGGGCATACTTGAAGTTGACTAGGAAACCACAGTTGGAGACCAACTAGCCCAATGTAGAGCAGGCCAAGAATAAGTAGACCAGGAGATAAGTCGGAGCTACCAAAAATGCCAAGTTTGCAGATGGATAACAAGGAACCACTACCAAAAATGCCAAGTTTGCAGATGGATAACAAGGAACCAGAGGACTCTCTTAACAATTTTTAGTATAGTGAAGAAAACATGTCTGCACAATGGAGAAATCAGTACACAAATCTCAGATGGAAAGAGCTATATTAAAAAATATATGTGTATGTCTACAGATGATTAAAACTCTCATATGCACCATCTCTTGTTTTAAAAATAATGATAGTTTGTTTGTGCAGTGTAATTTTAGATAACACAGAGCTAAAATACCAATCATCAGCTTACATTCATTCTGGAAAGAAAATTCTAACCAATTGATTAAGTGAGTCCAGGTTGAATTTTTTTTTTTTTTTTGAGACGGAGTTTTCGCTCTTGTTACCCAGGCTGGAGTGCAATGGCGCGACCTCGGCTCACCGCAACCTCTGCCTCCTGGGTTCAGGCAATTCTCCTGACTCAGCCTCCCGAGTAGCTGGGATTACAGGCAAGCACCACCATGCCCAGCTAATTTTTTGTATTTTTAGTAGAGACGGGGTTTCACCATGGTGACCAGGATGGTCC
>CAUYOR010057382.1:0-34981 GCA_963573925.1 Callimico goeldii
TATTTATTTATTTATTTTTGCTCTCCATTTGGTTGGTAAATCTTTCTCCATCCCTTTGTTTTGAGTCTTTGTGTATCCTTGCATGTGAAATGGGTCTGGATGTAGCATACAGTTGGGTTTTGGCTGTGTCTTTTGATTGGGGGATTTAGTCGATTTAAATTTAGGATTACTGCCATTTGATGTTAACTGGCTGTTTTATCCATTCGTTGATGCAAATTCTTCTTTATGTTGATGCTCTTTACTTTTTGGTATATTTTTAGAAAAGCTAATACTGGTTGTTCCTTTCTATGTGTAATGCTTCTTTCAGAAGCTCTTGTAAAGCAGGCCTGGTGGTAATAAAATCTCTGAGTACTTACTTGTTCATGAAAGATTTTATTTTTCCTTCAGTTGTGAAGCTTAGTTTGGCTGGATATGAAATTCTGGGCTGAAATCTTCTCAAGCTAAAGAGAAAGCACGACAATTGGGAGATAACACGGACAAACCACAAACCACAAACATCCATGAGAACAAACCAAGTGCTGACCCAGGACCTCAACACTCTCCTGGCTTTGCAAATTCAGTCTGTCCAGGACCCCAGGATCAGGACACTCTCCTGATTCAAATGTCCAACCAAAAACGACAATCCTTGGCACAAGTGTTGTCGTAGCCCACAATTCCATTATCACCACATAAGATACTCACAGACCTAAAAGCAAGGCTATCAATAGACCAAGCCAAATAAATCAGAGAGCCAAAAAAAGCAAGACTTCTCTCCTTCAAATCGCTACATATTTTGCTATGAATTCCACTGACTTTCTCCTCTCTTGCGGCAATCTTTAAAACCTTCCAGAGGGCCGGGCGCGATGGCTCATGCCTGTAATTCCAGCACTTTGGAAGGCCAAGGTGGGTGAATCACGGGGTCAGGAGTTCGAGACCACCCTGGCCAACATGGCAAAACCCTGTCTCTACTAAAAATACAAAAAAATTAGCCGGACATGGTGACAGGCACCTGTAATCCCAGCTACTAGGGAGGCTGAAGCAGGAGAATTGCCTGAACTCGGGAGGTGGAGGTTGCAGTGATCTGAGATCATGCCATTGCAATCCAACCTGGGTAACAAGAGAAAGACTCCATCTCAGAAAAAAAAAAAACCTTCTACAGCTCCATAAGAGATAGCCTTGGTAGGTCTGTCCTGAGGTTTGTGTCAGCCTCAGATGAGCACAGTGGACAAAGGTGGCATGGGGGATGTGAGCAAGCTTTAAAACACAAACAAGTCTGGGCGCAGAGGCTCACACCTGTAATCCCAGCACTCTGGGAGCCCGAGGCAGGTGGATCACCTGAGGTTGGGAGGAGTTCAAGACTGGCCTGGCTAACACAGTGAAACCCCATCTCTACTAAAAATATAAAAATTTGCTGAACACAGTAGTGTACACCTGTAGTCTCAGCTGCCCAGGACACTGAGACACGAGAATTGCATGAACCCGGGAGGTGGAGGCTGCAGTGAGCCAAGATTACACCACTGCACTCCAGCCTGGGCAACAGAGGGAGACCCTGTCTCAAAAACAGAACAAAACAAAACCGCACATGCAAACGTCCTCTGAAGGCTGAGCACGTGAATGTACGGAGGGAGGCAAACGTGGATGATTATGGGCCAGATGTAAGGAGAGACAAAGACAGTTCACATCAGCTGAGCTCTCATGCCAATATAAAGATGAAGGGGAGTGAAGGAAGAAACCCTCATTCTCATCTAATAACTCTACATACCACAAGGGAGGGAGGGTCCTTATAAGACGACAACCCATCACTCTGTGTTTGATAGGTCCACACATTCCTTCAAAGAGAGAATCAAATCAACGTCCTAAAGATGACTGATTTGTGCATTCATTAATGACACAAACATCTCTAATAAGGAATTATCAGCATGAACATTTCCATGAAGTCCACCACAATGCCCTAACATCTGGCAATAACAGTGGAAGTTCTAGTTGTGCCTACTTGCTTGCTAGGAGAAAAGGCAGCAGAGTACTCCACAAAGCATAGTTCCCAGAACCTCTGTCTGGCCATTTACAGCACCGACAATCTAGCAAGTTATGATCTCAGGAAATCTATTTCACTTCTCTTTGCCATGATTTCATTACATGATTATAGTACTACTGTTGTGAGTGAATCCACATGCGGCTCTTATTAGCACAGTGCCGGCACTGTTTTTTGTGTGTGGCCTTTTTAGATGATGCATAAATGTAACTGATCCAAACACACAAACACTTCTCATTTACACTCCCATCTTCCTATGACAGGGTCTACAACCCACGCCATAAGGTACAAAATGTGTTCTTATCTACAAACTCACTTCCCCATTACTAACCTCTGACACAGCACGGGCAGATATTAAATTCATCTTTAGAATGAGATGGTAGCAGGCAAACTCACCCAAAACCACTGGCAAGGGTATCATGACAGGGTAAGTCTCTTCATCCCCAAACCAGCTGCTGATCAGAGGCTTCGGTGAGGCTCATAAAGAATTCGGATTCCTGGGTTCCCCCTTGAATTTTCTTCTTCCATAGGCTTTCATTTGGATCCGAGCAGGTGTTAGTTTTGTTTCTAGTTTTACAAAGTTCTCCAGGTGTTCCTTATGAAGGAAGGGCCTTGGGAACATTTTTTCTCTAAGGCTTAGGCATGGCTGTATGTCAGTGGCTCTCAACCAGGGGCAATTTTGTACCCCAGAGAATAAGGGGTCATTTAGCAATGTCGGGTGACATCTTCCATGGTCTTAATTTGGGCAGGGGTGCTACTGGCCTCTGGTGAGTAGAGTTCAGGGATGCTGCAACGCACAGGAGAGCCTCCTGACAACAAAGAATTATCTGGTCCAAAATGTCAACCATGCCAGTTCTGGAAAGCCCTGCTCTAAGGGTGTGGCTTTGACTTGGTGGTACCAGGAAACAGCCATAAGATTTCTAAGGTCATCACCTGGGGCCAACCCACAAGACCAACAGAACCAAATTGGGTAACACGTGGACTGCCAGCTAACGGCAAGGGTTTTGAAGGAGCAATGGTGAATTCACAGAAAGGCCACCACAGCCTCTGTGCACACAGGGTGCACATAAACTTGGCTGAAGAACAGACTATAATCCCAGTATCGGGGACGTGTCAGGTGCAGATGCACCTGGATAACTCCTCCCACGAGGCAGGCACTGGGGAGACACTGCCTACACTATATCCCATCACTCCTCAAACCTGTCAGAGACGACACATATTTAAGCAGTGGAGGAAGCCCAAGTTCGAAGAGTATAAGAAATATGTAAGGTTGTAAAGGTGAGCTGTGGACCTGTCTGCCCATGTGGCTTGATGCCCCCACTCCGGACACCCACTGTCCTGTTTCTCACCTCATTCTGACTCTTTCTCTGAAGAATGCCCTGAGGCACCTGCCATACTGCCCCACCCTAGATCTGTGGAGAATTTCTAGAAGGGGTGGGGCTAGATTCGGGAGTCTTTGTAAGCTCCACTGATGGCTCTAGGGCACCCAGAAGTCTAAGAACAGGACAGTCACTGTGACAGCCTTTGCCTGCCCAGGCATATTTACTGCCAGGCCAACTAGGGGCTTGCTTTGCACAGGAGGGAGAGACTGGCGCTGCCCACTATCCGATTTCCCTCAGGAGGAAAGAAAACAGCACAAAACACACTGGCTGAATTCATCACAGAGAAGAAATGTGTTTGAATTTGCTTCCCTTTGTTTGATGGAAGCCAGCTCCTAAGAGAGCACCTGAAAGCCGGTTAGTCCTAGAAACGAAACCATTTTGGCACTGACGGCATCTGAAGTGCCAGCACTTTAAGGCCTGTGGATTTGTGGACTGGATAATTTGCTCCCCAAAAGTCCCACAACCAGAAATTATGAGGGCACATTTTTATATAACCCACAGTGCTTGTGTTCGAGGTCACAGATCTCACAGTGGCTTCACTAACTGTGACCTTTATTTTGCCCACAACAGAAGTGGCCTTGTAAGGACAGGTAGCCAGCCACACAGGGCGAATTACTGTGGGAACAGTAAAGAGAAAAATCATTTATTATTCCCACCATGGTTACTCTACTGACATATCTAAGGCTCATCCCAATTTTCCCTACTGTTAAAAGTATCCATTTTTTTTCATTTGTGTGCCCAATGATCTTGAATTAAAATCACACACTTATTTTAAACAAGTGGGGAGAAAAGATAGAATTTCTTGCATCTTGAAAGAAAAATGCCCCATGGCTTTGAGCAGCCGCTGTGATGCCCATTCCCTTCCTAATTACCAGCCTGCTGGCTTTCTGACAGATGGGATAGACCCACACCGCCCCAAACAGTACTTGTATAACAAGGCGCTGGTAATCACAACTCCACATTCAATCTTCCCCATTAATGACAGAGGTGGTTCAACCAAATTAGAGAATTAGGGTCTTGTGGATAAGACTGATACGTGTGTACACAGTAATTTTATTAACCATGAGCATGCTTTGTGTAAAAAGGGCTTCTAGTTCAAAACAGTGAAAGAGGCATGCAATTTGCAACCTTCACTGATTTAATAGCCTGTGGGTGGGTCTGCAGGTGGGGGTCAGAGCGTCTAAGTGCTATCACTGAACTGCGACGACACCACAAAATAAAAACATCACCAGCCAGTCAATTAAGGGAATTATTCATGGGCTTATTGAAAGGTCATATGCCAAAAATTTCACATAACAGGAAAGAACTGAAGTATGGTGCTCAGTTGTTTTACTGCTTTTAAAACTCAGAGATGATTAGAAATGAGGATAAACCCAATTTCATTTAGAAAAAATGCTTAAAAAGCTATTACTGTGTCTTTCAAAACCCATTACTGAGAAGACCTAGAAAAGCACTCCTGTCTGTCCCCAGCCGCCCCGCAACTTCTCACTGCCACCATCTCACCACCTTTCTCAGCAATGGAGCTGGTATCTAATTCATCTTGGAAATTACCCTGATCATGATGAGAACTCTTCCAGGTATTTAGGATAAGTCTAGAGGTGGATAAATGGTTTTTCTCCTGGTCAAAGAAATAAAGCTTCCATTAAATAGAGAAACGTGAAGTGGGGAGGGGTCCTAAAATCCAGCCTTAGTAAATAACACTACCCCAGTGGTTCTCACCTGGGGAAGATTTTTGCCCCCCACCCAACTCCCTCCCACAGGGGATACTTGGCACTTTCTGTAGACATTTTTGGTTGTCAAAACTGAGTGGGTGGAGTGTTAGTAGCATCTAGTGGGTAGAGACCAGGGATGCTGCTAATCGTTCTACAACACACAACAAATAATTATCCAGCTCAAAATGTCCACAGAACTCAGACTGAGAAACCCTGTTCTATGCCAGTATTTTACAGCCTTGCAACCCCAAATGCCGTGCTTGGACCAGCTGCAGTGACATAACCCCAGATCTCAGAGTCTCGGGACCTTCCCCAGACTTCCTGAACTACAAGCCTACATTTTAACAGCCTGGACCGATCTGTAAGTGCAATAAAATGTGAGCTGCACTCCTAGAATGATGGTTGTCAGATCTGGTTGCAAACGGGAATTACCTAGGCGGCTTCACGCTTAGGTCCCACACTCAGACATACAGGTGTAATCAGTCTGGGAAGCAGCCTAGGGGAAATGCAAGTTTTTGTTTTTTTAATATTGGTAATATTTAAGGATATAATTGAGAGCTTGGGTTTTTTTAAATTTTAAGTTCCGGGATACATGTGCAGGATGGGCAAGTTTGTTAAATAGGTAAACATGTCCCAAGGTGGCTTGCTGTACCTATTGACACATCACCTAGGTATTAAGCCGCACATGTATTAGCTATTTATCCTGATGTTCTCCCCTTCCCCTCCACCCACCCCACAGGCCCCAGTGTGTGTTCCTCTCCCGGCATCCATGCGTTTTCATTGTTCAGCTCCCACTTACAAGTGGGAACACGTGGTATTTGGTTTTGTTCCTGTGTCAGTTTGCTGAGGATAATGGCTTCCATTTCCATCCATATCCACGCAAAGGACATGATCTTATTCCTTTTTATGGCTGCATAGGATTCCATGGTGTATATCTACCACGTTTTCTTTATCCAGTCTATAATTGATGGGCATTTGGGATGATTCCATGTCTTTGCTATTATGTACAGTGCTGAAATGAACATACCCATGCATGTATTTTTATAACAGAATGATTTCTGTTTCTTTGGGTATATGCCCAGTAATGGGACTGCTGTGTAAAATAGTATTTCTGGTTCTAGGTCTTTGAGGTATGACCTAGAGAGAACTAGGCCACACTGCCTTCCACACCGGTGAACTAACATACATTCCTGTCAACAGTGAAAAAGCATTCGTTTTTCTCCACAGCCTCGCCAGCATCTGTTGTTTCTTGACTTTTTAGTAATAGCCATTCTGATTGGCATCAGATGTTATCTCATTGCGGTTTTAATTTAATGCAAGAGTTTTAAAAGCTCCCCAGGTGATTCCCATGTGTAGTGAAGTATAAGAATCACTGTCTTCAAAAGGATAAATCAATGCTACTCCAAGTGTGGTCCCCAGACTTGCGACACCCTGTATCACCTGGGAGCTGGTTAGCAATGCAAGTTCTTGGCCTCACCCCATCCCTCCTGATCAGAGACTCTGCAGTGGGCCTGGCAGCATAACAAGCCCTCAGCACCCCCTGGAGTCTGAACAGCACCACGTTGAATGGGAAGCCTTAGCTTCCTTGGAATTTCCGATCATTTGCAGTTATTGTGTTCTCCATCAGATGGCTAACACAACCACCTCTAGATTCAAGAAGCCTCCATTTTGCAGGAATAAACTACAAAATCATTCACTGGGGAGCACTGGAAGGACACGTGCCCCCTTTGTTGTGACATTCTAAGTGTGTGAAGACAGTGCCCAGTGAAGTAGACATTCTGCTTTTGAGACTACCCTCTGGTTTAAGGGGACAAGTGTACTACAGTTTGGAACCACTCAATGGAATCTTGACCTCCAAGTTTGTATTTAGGGAAGAACCCACTAAAACCAGAATCTACCTCCTGCCCTGTCCAACACTCCCAAGAGCAAGGCAGGCGCCCCCTGCAGACGGCCTCGGAAGCCTGTCTCTGGCACCTGGCAGGACCTGAGGGCGTCTCTCCCGCATCAACTTCCCACACCTGTAGTCCAGAAAGTCCAGTAGTCCAGAAAAGCTTTCCAGAATGTTTCCAGGCAGTAAGATTAAGTTAGATGGGAGGCAACAAGGAGAACTGTTTGTGAACAAGGAGGCAGGAATGCTGGGGGAGTTTATACAGCACCACACATTTGTTTGTCAGGCTGTTGGATGGAATTTCAGCAGAGGGAACAGAGAACACAGCTGGAGAACTGGCTCAGACCAGACCTCAGGTGTGCCCCGAGGCTGCTTCCAGTGCCAACCAATGCGTTGGGCACTAGACCTTTCAGAGCTGATGCAAAACAAGATTTGCTCTGCACACAGTAGGTCCAAACACGTGGTCACTTTTACCTTCGCATTTCACACTGTTTCTTGGGAAACCAATGGGAGGAGAAAAGGAGTTTTTTTCTCTTTTTAATAAAAGAAAAGGGGGCGTACACTTCAGGACACATTTAGCAGGACAACAGAATGTTATACAACCACCCAAGGTAAGTAAAATATTTTAAGTATACTAGTGTTCCACATCAGAAGTCTCTCAGGAAGGGGCTGAATTAAAATCTACTCCACGATTATGCTAGACAAATTGACTACCTGACATGGGCTACTATGTAATTAATAAAGTCTCTCCAACAAGATTAGCTACTTCTAAAATCAGAGTGAAAGCTACTTTACACCCTGCAGGGAAAACAGCCCAGCAATGCAGTGAGCTGACAGGTCCTCTTACGGAACCATTTGCAAAGCATCATAAACGTTCCATGTCTGCTTTTGCCCTAACTGGGCCATTATATTTTAAGAAGAACATGGTAAATGCTCATCCTCCAAGCCCTGTCTTTTACCAACTCTCTAAAAGTGTTCACTAAGAAAACCTAATAATGAAAACTTAAGTATGTCTAAAAAACAGTAATGTTCAGTGTACACTGTTCAAGAGAGATGAAGTCTGCCATCATCCAGTCTAAGCTGTAACCAGCGAACTAAGTCCCTGTGAAAATACCTCGCCGCAAATAGTTTTCTAGAGTTATCAATTAATGCCGGTAATGAAATCCCCCATATTTCTCATTTTCTTTCCCATGATAACAGACTATTTGTCAGTCGTGACTATTAGCTATAACTAGGATCAAATCTCATCTTCGTGGTGATTACGATGTCTCTTCCATCTCCTCACTTTCACTGCCCCTGAACTCCTCTGCAAATCTGTATCGTGTACATGTTTGCATACATGTATGCATCTATACATAGGCATATGGATTTATGTATATGCTTGTGTGTATCTACACATACATACTATAGAGAGAGAGGGGAAGAAAGGGAGGAAGGGGAGAAAACCTTAGACAGTGTATAAAGAAATTTTAGAAAGTTTTGTTAAAAAAAAAAAAAAACTTCAGACAAAAATACAAATCCTTAACGTGTGCAAAAGACACTTGCCAAAAAAAACAGTCCCAAATTCCCAAATCCTGCTGCTATCACTGAGGGCTGGGGAGCAAAGGGGAGGAGCAGCTGTGGCAGAAAGTTGAAGGTCGAAGGGCTTTACAATTTCCTGAAACGTATGTGACAGTGAGCCCAACACCATAGGGCTCTCCACTTCCAGCTCTCCTGGCATCCTGAGCAAGGCTACAGGAGCGATCTGTCCTAGCCTTGGGAGTCATTCTGGTCCTGGCTGAAACCACAAACACTGGCTGGGGAAATGACAGGACTGAGAGGAGGGATGCCCATAAATGAATCACCAAATGGCATGGAAAGCTCTCTGATGAGGTGATATTTAAGAGGAACACAGGAAAATAATTAGCCAAAGATACGATGAAAAGAATAGCGCCAACATGTATATTAGATACAGGTGCAAAATGAGCTAAGTCTTGAAAAACATCCTTTTGATATTTAGGCAAAAAAAGGGGAAAAAATATTTTCAAGTGCCATTCAGAGCAAAATTCTCAGGTTGACTACAACCTGAGAAAAATGTTCAATGTTTACATGAGACAAAAGACAGAACAGCGCCACTTTTGGCCTTTCCACTGGCAAGGAGCAGAAAATAAAACTCATTAGGAAGACACAGAAGTCCAACAAGACAGACCCAAAAAGAAACACCTGGTCCTTCTAACGCCATCCAGATCCTAAACCACATTATCCCAAATGCTGAAAGATTATTCGATGTTGTTATGGAAAAACTGCCAATAGTCTTTAAAAAGAATCAGGCCAAACAGGAAACTATTCTAAAAGTCTGGATATGGGTCTTGGTGTTGTAAGCAGATCTCAGAAATGAAAGACTGATCAAAGTCTTACTTCAAATTCTTAGATGGCTTACTCAACAGGTTTATTCTAACAATTCCAAAATGAAAAAGATTTTGTCCAGCTCACCTAGGCTCACCAGGAATAAATCCAATGGGCCTAATTCCATTTCCTTTAGAGATGGCTTCCCTAACCTAGTAAACCAGGAGAATGGCTGGACGTTTTGATTTTAACAAGGCATTTGATAAAAATTTCACATAACATTGTTATGAATAAGATAGAAAAGTTAGGGTACATTTAGATGAACTAAACTCTGGTTAGACAAACATTCTAGAAAATCTTGATTAATCAAACAATCAATTTGGAATGACATGTCTAGGTTCATGTCTTAAAAAAACCATTTGAAAACTGAAAAACGTTGTAATGATACCAGATTGACTCTTCAATTGTCCATTTTTTAAAATGAAAACACCCAGTTCTGGTTGGAATACAAAGTGTCATAATCTCAGAGGGCAACTTAGTAATATGTATCACACTTCTGATTCGAAATTCCATTTTAAGAAATATTCTTCCTAAAGAAATAATCAGACAGACACAAGAATGCACAAGACTCTTCACTGCTATGTTCTAATAGGAGAAAAATATATATACTAGAGTACTTAATAAAAGGGGAATCGTTAATAACTGTGTATCAATAAGATGCAATGTTGATACTTAAAATGAAGTACATCAAGCTTTTCAGTAACAAACAAATGCTCACTTTAGAAAGTGGGAAGAAAGCAGGATGCACAACAGAACATATACCATATTAACTCAGCTTTCTAAACATATGTATAAACCTGGCCTAGTGCTGCATCTCTTACCTGTAAATCCCAGGATTTTGGGAGGCTGAGGCGGGTAGACCACTTGAGGCCATGAGTTCAAGACCAGCCTGGCCATCATAGTGAAACCCCATGTTCACTAAAAATACAAAAATTAGCTGGGCCTGGTGGTACATGTCTGTAATCCCAGCTACTCAGGAGGCTGAGGGAGGAGGATCACTTGATCCTGGGAGGCAGAGGTTGCAGTGAACCAAGATCATGCCACTGTACTCCAGCCTGGATGACAGAGTGAGACTCTGTCTCAAAAACAAAATGTATATAAATCTGTGCACATTCATAAAAGAAATGTAAAGAAAAAAAATCTCCAAAAGCTATGCATTCTCTGGGAGATAGGATGAGGGGAGACTCTTCATACATCATAATTATCTAGCGTTCGATCAAGCACGGTAGCTCACACCTGTAACCCAGCACTTTGGGAGGTGGAGGCAGGTGGAGCACCTAAGGTCAGGAGTTCAAGACTAGCCTGGCCAACATGGCGGAACTCTTCTCTACATAAAAAATACAAAAATTAGCTGGGTGTGGTGGTGCACACCTGTAGTCCTAGCTACTCAGGAGGCTGAGGCAGGAGAATCACTTGAACCGTGGGGCAGAGGCTGCAGTGAGCCGAGATCACACCATTATACTCCAGCCTGTGTGACAGAGCGAGACCCAGTCTCAAAAAAAAAAAAAAAAAGTTGTCCAGTTTTTAAATAATGAGTACATACTAATTTTAAAATCATTTCATTTTAGTTAAAATATATGTATTTTTGCAACTGGTTTTCAAAAACCACGAAAAGGAAAGTTTCGAGTAACCAAGCAGAAGCTGGAGGAGTGGAGGGCTACCATCAGGGGTGTGGAAGGAATGCAGTCAGGAGGATTCTCATGAGGAAGCAAAGGGCTGACACATCAGTGCTGGCCAAGGCCACTTCCCACCTAGCAGTCAGTCCAGGCCTTCACAGGAGGATTAGACTTATGCAGGTAGGTAGCCCATGTCCTCATTTGAGTCTCAAACCAGAAGCAACAGATATATAGAGGCCAGGGAAGGGGACACATCTGCTCTTCCTTCAAGCCCTTCTCCCTAAAAGTTCATGCTACAAATGCCCCAGAAACAACCCATCTTTTACCCATCAGAGGATGCCCTCCAATTCTACTCTTTAGAAAGCAGTTAGGGGAAAACATGCCCCCTTGACTGACGTGTGTGTGTGTGTGTGTGTGTGTGTGTGTGTGTGTGTGTAATACATATATTGAGACAGGGTCTCTCTGTTGCCCAGGCTGGAGGTCAGTGGTGCAATGAAGGTTCACTGTAACCTCAACCTCCTATCCTCAGTTGATCCTTCTACCTCAGCCTCCTGAGTACCTGGGACTACAGGTGTGTACCACCATGCCCAGCTAATTTATTTCATTTTTGGAGAGACAAGGTCTCACTATGTCACCCAGACTGGTCTCAAACTCCTAGGCTCAAGCGACACTCCCTCTTTGGCCTCCCAAAGTGCTGGGATTACAGTGTGAGTCACCGTGCCCGGCCTACTTCCCAATATTAAAATGGGCCCCAGAGAAATTCAAAGAAGGCTTCCTCTACAAACCTACCCAAACCATTTTTATTACATAGAAGAAAAAACAAACAAAACTGATAACTAGGTTAAGGCTTTTTCTTTAACTCAGTAACATATGCCTTCTTTGGAACTAAACTTAATAACCTGGGCTTCCCTCTGAGGTTGGATGAGGAATAAATCAAAGTAATGATTTCTGGAAAGTAGTAAATATATTTTCACCCACAATAAAATTCTTCAACACATACCCATGTGCACAGACGAGCACACACACATACACACAGTGCATGCCCTTCCTTTGAAATGGGCCAGCCCAATATTATAAAGCTTAGGGTCCAAGGAGAAATCAACATATCCTTTTCTACATTTCCTCAACTGTACTTTGATTCTTTCTGGCCTGAGCAACAACTCCTATCAGCTTATTTCAGTCTGGTTTTGATGAGGAGGAGGGAGTAAGAGGGCTAGCAGATTCGCTTTACTTTGCCATAAATTCATCCCCCTTTCAAAGACCACTGAAATATATACTGTGACTAACATCCTAAATGTGTCCGAGGAGTTTTTCATGCCCAGTACCCACCTCCTTTGCTAGTGAATGGACAGAAAGAGGCAGTGGACAAAGGCTGACGAAGGCGAGGTGTTGTGTGGGTATGAGAAACCCAAACTCGTTATTTTCCTATTCTCACTCAACGGCAACCATGACAGAAGACTTCTGTGACTGCTGGTCACCAAAATGTATTGGGATTTTTCTCACACACCAAGCAAGCAATTCTGCAGCAGACAGCAGCTGGGTGTCCTCCAGTATAATTCTGACACTACCCACCCAGTGATGGTGTCAGATCCCCCAAGGTGAGGGCTCAGTCCCACCAGACTGCCCCACTTCCAAGGCCTGCCCCAAACCTCAGGGTGTTTTACCTGTGCTTCCGACCTACTGGCTAGGAATTAGGGTTCCCATGACCCACTCCTTGGGTTGAATTATTTTACTAGATCGGCTCACAGAACTCAGGGAAACACTTACTTGCACTAGTGGTTTATAATAAAGGATGGTACAGAGGATACAGAAGAAGGGATGCATGGGGCAAGCACAGGAGGAGGGGGTGCAGCACTTCCATGCCCTCTGGGGTGCATCACCCTCCATGTCTTCAGGTATCTGGAGCTTTTCGAACACTGTCATTACAGGTTTTTTGGAGGCTTCCTTGTGTAGGCATGACTGATTAAACCAATGGGCACATCAACTTAACCTTCAGTCCCTCTCTCCTCACCAGAGGTTGGGGTGTGGGGCTGAAGTCCCGACCCCCAAATTCTGCCTTGGTCTTTCAGGTGACCAGCCCCATGCTGAAGCTACCCAGGAGTTCATTAGCATTCAAAAGGACACATAATTTTGAAGATTCTAAGAATTTTAGTTGTTATGCCAGGAAACCTAGAAGACCAGATATGTATTTCACAGTATCACAGGTAGGATGGACTCAGCTGGTGTCAAAACAAAGTTCAGGTATGTGCATTCAGCACCAGACCATCATCTCGTATCCTTGACAAGCCAAAAGTGAAAAGTCCAGTGCCTCTGTGTCTGGCAGTCAGCCATTTAGGCAGAGATACCAATCTGGGCCTGAATCCTGGCCCGGCTATTAAAGCTACATATACAATGAGCAAAGAAATTTTTCTCCAAACTCTGCATACAAGGCCTCCTATTGAGATAACACAAAACAAGCCCCGAGTGCTGTGCATCTCGGTACAGCCTCTCTTCCTGGACTGTCTTAGAGATTGGGTTTAACAACAAACGCAGAAAACTTACTCTGGAATCGTTTCTTTCTCCCAAGACCTTTCATCAGCCAAATATTCCTCCCTGAGCTCCTTTGCCTTTGATAGGACGTGATATTTGCAGAATGTGGATCCAGCAATAAGGAAATGTGTATTTGATCCTGAACATGCTTGCTACTGCCTCAAACAATCACATTTCTTGAAATGCAGAACTGCAGGCTAATTATGCAAAGGGCAGACCCGGCTTAATGTAGTCTATTGTTTGTAAGCCTGTCCCTGGCTTTACTTACTCCTGATATTGGGAGCAGCAACCTAATACAGACCTGCAGCTGTGCCCACACAGTGACGGGCACTTGGGGAATTCTGCTGGCTTCATGTGCATATCAAATAGGTGAGCTTACCATTCCCTACATATGTTCCTCATTGTTCTGTGCATTTGTGGCTGGCAGTGTTTCCAATCACAGCAGCTACTCCATGAACAATCAAGATTACAGATCAGTGGCAAATTGCAAGTCCACCATACTTGGGGAGTGACAGGTCTCCAGTGTAATACACACCCTCACCAATTCTCATTCAGAATACATGTTCAGCTAGGACACACTACGGGTGTTTAATAAGAAGCAACTAAACTGAGTTTAAAGAAAAAAGTACCCCACATCTCAAGCAAAGAGCATAAAGAAATAAGCAAAGACGTGTGCACAGATTCACACGCCAGCCATAAATGTCATCGCAGCACGAAAGAGCCAGAGTTGGAACAACCCAGATTTCCTAATAGACTGTTAAATAAATTATGGCATAGCCAACAGCAGAACTCCGTAAGGTCATTAAAAAGAATGGGTTACCTATATAGGCAGATATTTTTTGTCCTTGGTTTTATATCATGAGAAACACCAGGTTCCAGAACAATATGAACAGAAAGATCCTATTTTCATTTACACCTGGTCGTGTGTGTGTCTCTGTGTGTGCGCAGAAGCGCATGTGTAAAGGTCATGGGTGTGCATCGCACTTTATTTGCAAAGTAAGTATTCTGGAAGCACACTCACCAAACTGTCCATTGTGATGATCTTTTATGGGGAATGGAGGACAGGAAAACACTCACTTAAAAATTCATGTTAATTGAAACATATTGGTTCTACAAATACACGCCACTGTTACAAATCAGTGAGATGAATGAAAACATGTTCATTTTTAAAGAAACATAGGGCCTTCCACATTCACAAGAATGTCAGGGTTCTCTCGTAATAAACCACCTGAACTCTCCAAGGTTAATTATATAACCAGATCACATCACCCCAAGGCTTAATAATGTACCCGTGGCCTCCTATGGCTCCTATAATCAAAACTTCCTCCCCAGGCTCCCGAGGCTCAGCTGCACCTCACCTTTGCCCTTCACTAATTGGGTCCCACCACAGGAGCCTCTTTCTGACTTTTAAACACACCACACTGGTCCCACCTCAGGCCCTCTATTTGCAGTAATCCCTCTGTCCAGATATGCTTTTTCTCAAGTCTCCTTTATCATCCAAAGCATCTGTTCAAGTGTGACCTACTCAGTGACCTTCCTTGGCCCCCGACTTCACAGTGCTGTCATATCACCTTGCTTTGTTTCCTTCACAGCTCTGCCTACTCTCTGCAGTCACTTCCCTGCCCACCTTCTTTGTTAGGTCCAGGAGAGCAGAGAGCTGGCTTGATGCCTCGAAAAGCAGCCAGCACAGGGTGGGCTGAATTTACTCATTAAATGAATGAGTAAATATCAGGGTCAGGTGTGGAAAATGCAGCTGTTGATAGGTATCTGATTGATAAAACTGGACTTTTTTTTTTTAAAACAAATGTTACCTTCTCACTTAGGAAACAAAATGCAGGCTATACCAACAGAACAGCTATCCAACCATAAACCGATGCCTAGACCAACCCCCACCATTCCACAGACGCAGATGATGACCTAAAATTTCAAACAAGAATGGAATTTCACCTGTCGTGGAAGTTCCTCAAGATTGATTTATAAATTAATCTTGGCTGGGCATTGTGGCTCATGTCTGTAATCCTAGCACTTTGGGAGGCCAAGGGTGGATCACTTGAGGTCAAGAGTTTGAAACCAGCCTGGCCAACATGGTGAAACACCATTTCTACTAAAAATACGAAAAAATTAGCCGGGTATGGTGGTGTACTCCTGTAATCCCAGCTACTCGAGAGGCTGAGGCAGGAGAGTTGCTTGAACTCGGGAGGCGGAAGTTGCAGTGAGCTGAGATTGCACCACTGCACTCTAGTCTGGGTGGATCAAGCGAGACTCTGTCTCCAAAAAAAAAAAAAAAAGTTAATTGATCTCCTGAGTTGTCAACCCAAACAGTCAAGTGAATCCTTGAGGAAGAACAGATATTGAACCAGATCGGTCTTGATGAGGCCGACAAAATACCTTGCTTGAAGTCGGGGTAAGGGGAGCACTGAGATCAGGGGCCTAAATGACTCATTTCCCAAACTTCCATCTGCTTTCCCAGATGAGAACCTGTCAACAGACACCTCACACCTCTATTATTTCGGAAGGGTACTCAATTTCAGAATATAACACATGCCCTCATATTCTGGAAGAATTACCTCTATAGAAAGCTGGGTTTTCCATAATCTCAGCCTCAGTCACCTGGCGAGAGGAGGAGAATTTGAACTTGACTTTTAAAAGCAGGCGAGATTAATGTCCTGATTGTTCACAGGTGACTTCCATGCCACTGACATATTATGCACATTGTTTTTCTCACTAAAAACATACACACAAAAAGAGCAAACATTGTCTTGGCTGAAAATGCCAATGAACAAATTTTGGTGGGTGTTAACACCCACATGCCCAATTCCTCGTAGCAACAAACACAAAAGCAAATAGAGACACAGTAATTTGCCTGTTCTGTCACCCTAAGAAAGCTATGGAAAGAGGAGGTTTTTAACTCTTCCATTTAAAGCATGGAGGGGCAATCTTCCTGTCCAAATACTAAAGTCCTTTCAGAGATTTCTCCCTCTAGTGGTTTGTGTTTAAGAATCTAAGGGGAGATGGGCAAATGGGAATCACTGATCAAAGTGCATAAAGGTTCAATTATACAAGACGAATAAGCTCTGAAGACCTGCCTCTAGTTAATAATACTATATTGTACACTTAATTAAATGGGTGGATTTCATGTTTATATATATTACTTGTATATGTATAAATATTTTACACATTTACTTATTTGTATGTTTTACACTGTGTGTGTGTGTCTGTATAGAGGGAGCACACACGTGTGCATACATACACTTTTCAAGTCTACAGCACTGTCTTTTAATCCTTTTCTTAAGGCAGGTAAAAGGAGAAGTTTCAACCTTAACCTAACCTGTGAGGAAATGGAAGCAAAGGGTACTATACTATACAAAGGGTACAACACAAACAAACCTCAAATACAATTTTTTGGCCTCTCAAACTGGGAAAACAACTTCCTTCTGGGTTGCAGGGAAAATGAAAGGAGACCCCACTCAACAACCCCTTCTGGGCTCCCCCATCCAGCTCTCTGGACGTCTGTGAGACACCCCAGTGGCAGTGACCGAGATAGGGGTGTTCTCAGCTGTTCTCTTCCTCCTCTTTCCTCCTGGGTCTACAGTATGTGATGACTTGCTGGGGGCCCCCCACCTGAGCAGGGCATGTGCTTCTGCTTGAAGTGAAGGCAACCCCAGGCTCTGGAGACCAGCAGAGCAGGGCACGAATCCTCACCCCACCAGCAGGATCCCAGCTCGACAGTTCTAGGCCTCTGTCCACCACTGAGAGCGTCTAAACCTCCATCTCCCGTCTACAAAACTGGAAGACCGAAACCTCTCTCTCAGGATTGTTCAAAGGATTAAATGAGACAGAATACAGAATCTATTTAGCATAGTGCCCGAAGCATACTAAGAAAGTCAGTAATAAAACTATCTTCAGAGTTAAACTTTTAGGTCAAAACCTATCAGATCAGAAAAGAAACTACACAAAAACCCCTTGGCTCCCGGCCACGGTTCCTTGCCAGGCTGTAAGATCCGTAGTTCTACATCTAAGGCCTACAGACACTTAGAAAAATTGCAATTCGCCTGTCATCCCAGCACTTGGGGAGGCCTAGGCGGGCAGATCAAAAGGTCAAGAGATCGAGACCATGGTGAAACCCTGTCTCTACTAAAAAATACAAAAATTAGCTGGACATGGTGGCATGAGCCTGTGGTCCCAGCTACTCAGGAGGCTAAGGCAGAAGAATTGCTTGAACCCAGAAAGTGGAGGTTGCAGTGAGCCAAGATCACGCTACTGCACTCCAGCCTGGCACCTGGCAACAGAGGGAGACTGTCTCAAAAAATCAAAAAGAAAAATTGCAATTAAAAAAGAACAGAAAGCCTCAATTATCAGCAGATGATGATAGCATCAACATAACCAAAGAAAAGGCTTACTAATCAGGAAGGGGGTGGTCTGCTAGTGAAACCCAAGAAAGGTAGTTATAAGGGAAAATACGGCAGATTACTGCAAAGTGTGTTGCCCACGGGGAAAAAACCTTAGCCAGTGTTCTGGTCTCAAAGGCAGTCCCATTTAGACCCTAACCACATCTCTAATACACAGACTGACAGATCGGGCAATCAGACGCTGATGACCCTAAATATTGTATTCACCTAACCCCTGCTTGTGCCAGGATCCCTACCCGAGTCTACCTGCAGAGAGAAAACGTCCAGAAAACCGGACACAGTCATAGTTCAGGCTGCTAGAACAAAATACCACAGACTGGGCAGCTTAAGCAACAGCTACTTTCTTACAGTTCCGGAGGCTGAAGTTCCAAGATCAGGGTGCCGCACAGTCAGATTCTGGTGAGGGCCCTCCTCCTGGCTCACTATGTCCTTACATGGCAGAAGGAGCAAGTGCTGACATCTCTTCTTCTCATAATGGCACTAATCTCATCATGGGGGCTCCAACCTTACAACCTCATGTAACCCTAGTTATTTCCCAGAGCACCCATACCTTGTAAAACCATCACATTGGAAATCAGGGGCTTCAATACACAAATTTTGGGAAGGGATAAACACCCGGTCCATAGCGGACATCCAGTCAAGGTCTTCTAATGGAGATACTTTGCATCCGCTAATAAGCTGCAATCCTATCCATGTTTGTATGTCAGTTCTTTGAGTTTGATTCATCTGAGTCCCCTGACTTTGTGCCATTAAAATCAAGCTTCAGTCTGTGAGCCCACAAGCCAGACTCCGCAGAGCAGTAAAGAGGCCAGTAGAACAAATGTCAGTGAGGTGCAGGGCCTCCTGGAAGCTTCCTCCAGACAATGACATGCTACTTCAATAGTGCTTTAATCACACTCAGGTACAAATCAAAACCACACTGAGATACCACTCACACCCACTGGAATGCCTGGAACCACAAAGACAGATGGTATCAAGAGTTGAAAAGGATGAGAAGTCGGAGCCCTCATGGCCTGCTGGTAAAACGACATTGTCACTCTGGAAAATGTTTTGACAATTCCTCAAATGTTAAGCATAGAGTTACCATATAATCCAGTGCCATGGTCTACAAGTTTGTTTCCAAAACTCATATGTTGAAACCCTTACCTCCAGGGCTATGGTGGCAGGAGCTGGGGCCTTTGATAGGTGACAAGGTCCCAGGGCTAGAGCCCTCATGAATGAGATTAGTGGCCTCATAAAAGAGGTCCCAAAGAGCTGCCTTTTCCCTTCAGCCATATGAGGACACTTCAAGAAAATGCCATCTATGAACCAGACCCTCTCCAGACACTGAATCTGCCTTCATCTTAGCCTTCCCAGGCTCCAGGACTGTGAGATATAAATTTCTGTTGTTTATAAGCCACGCAGTCTATGATATTTCATAACAGCAGCCCAAACAATGACACACAGCAATGCCACTCCTAGCTCTATGCTCAGGATAAAGGAGAACACATTTCCACACAAACACCATATAAACAGAGTTTACAGCAGCATCCTTGACAACAGCCCCGAAGTGGAAACAACACAAATACCCATCAACTGATGAACCAATCACTTAAATGTGGCATATCCATACAATGGAATATGATCCAACGATAGAAGTGAAGTACTGAACATCCACGGCGGGAGTGAACACAGACACTATGCTGCATGACCAAGGGAAGGAAGAAAATACATGCTAGGCCACAAAGGACCAAGAGTACATGAATCCACTTACATGAAATGTCCAAAACAGGCAAATCTCTAAGGACAGAAGTAGACAGTGGCTGCTGGGGCTGGGCATGGGGAAGGAGAGCTGGGAGGGGTTGGGTGGTGAAGGCTACAGGGACTTCTTTTTGTGGTAATGAAAATGTTGTGAAATAGATTGTGGTGATGGAAGCACGACTTTGTACTAAAAGCCATTGAACTGTACTCTTTAATGGGTGAATAGTATGCTATGTGAATTACATTTTAATAAGGCTACTTTACAAAAACCACCTATCTCTATCTTGCCTGGAAAGCCTGCTAAAAATAACCCCCATTTACTGAGTACCTACTTTAGGTCAAACACTGTGACAAACAACGGTCCTTTATTATCGCACGTGTTTCTCATAACAATCTTACAAAGTGGATAGGAACGGTGAAAAAACACTCAAGGATTTGAGTACCTCCTATTTAGCGATAGGAACAAGCTGAATCATGCTACAGAATGATGCTGGTAAAACCCATGCTGACTAAAAGCTCAAAGGGTGCAACTACTAGAAAGGTAGGAGATGGGGAGGGAAAAAAATCACCAGAATTCTATTTGATGCAATTTCATGGACCCCCAAGAAAGGCGACAGGCCCTGTGGTGGGGCCTTTCGCAAGGGAGGTAAGCACACCCAGTGGTGCTGACGGTGTACGTACGACGGTACCCAGTAAGGTCATCACAGGGAACCAACACCAACATACAGGAAATGAGAGCTTCAGTCTTTGTTCTCACACTGGCTTGCTTCCCCCAACACCCCACAAAAGGAAAAAAGTATGCTTGATATGATTACAAAAACAATAATATGTACCTTATAAATTTTTTTTCAGAAAAATTTAAAAGTACAAAGGAGAAAGTAACCATCAGCTATAACTAACATCAACATTTTGGTATTGATTTGTAGTCGATGGCAGGAACTATGCAAAGTCAAATTGAATTTTAAATGTCCAGTAGCAAACACAATGGACAAAAGCTGGAGACAGAAATGAGAAAAAAACATGCCATGAGAATTCTGACCCTAAAACTTCAAAGACAGCTGTGGGAAAAGCAAGCCCACAGAGATGTCTTCTGAACACAGGACATCTGAGAAGGGAAGGAGTTTGCCCAAATCCCCACTGACAAAGGTGGACACAAAGGAAGAAGGATCTCAGCCTTGTACCTGTCTTCCTGAAGTCTCATCATCAAGGAGGGCTCCTGAACTCAGCCCACTCACCTCCACGCACAGGCAGCAGTTGATGGAGGGCAGCAGGGAGCGGAAGACAGAAAGATGACTAACACCATGACTTCCAGGTGCAAGCGTCCAAAGGGCAACCATCCTCAGGGTGCAACAGAGGCCCAATCCACAGCACTAGGCCCTGGCACTCCGGGGATAGAACACTCTCCTTTTGGCAAATGCTTCCTGGCAGCAGGTGCCAGAGGACAGGCTACAGCTGCAGACGAAAGCCAGTTCCAACTCCTTGAGGGCAAAGCCACAGGGCTCTAGCCCAGTTGCTTGTCATGGCTGCCATCTGCCAGGAGACCCAGAAAATGAACACCAGCTCCTGGAAACACCAACCTGGCCCCTAGATTGCCCTGCAGTGGCCCAGGCAGTTTATCTGTGTCTGGCCGCCTGCCAGCCATTTCCCCACCTTGCAGTGATAATCCAAGCCCAGGACTATACTTCAAATTGGAGATTTTTAGTTCTTCATTTTTCTAGATCCATAACCACTCTCCCTCTCCCTCTAATTAATTTTGGGTTTCAGCTAATTGCTAGGAAGATGCATTTCCAGGAGGAAGGAGAGAGCAGGTGCAATGTCAGGCTGGTAAAACCAAGTCACACAAATGAGCACGTGGAAAGGAGGCATTGCATAGTGGTTATGAGCAAATTTCAGAGCACACCAGGCCCGTTTAAACTCCAGTTCTATCTATGACTAACCAGGAGTCTTCAGGAACAAAATTAACCAGGTGTTAAGTGATACCTCTATTTAACAGAGTCCAGCATAATACCTGACACAAATTGGGTGCTCGGTACATGGTTACTACTATCATCTTAATAAGGGCCATCCAAACCTTACACAAGATGAAGAAATTCCATAGTTAAGTCTTTCATTCTGCAATTCTTTATGAGCACCCACTAAATGCCCAGCATGAGTCTAGGGGTTAGGGATAAAAAGAAGACGTTAAGGAATACCGTTGCCCCGATGAGCTTAAAGCCTTGTGAGGGAGATGGACAAACCAACAGACCAATACATTAATTAAATGCAGGTAATTAGATCTTTTATAAAGCACCCGTGGAGCTGCAGAAAAAGAATATGGTGGTGAAGCCAAAGCAGGAACTACCTGGTCAATTACGAAGTTGTGCTTCCTTAGTTGCCTAGGTTCCACAGTCTGGGAACTGTCCCAAAATGGAAATAAAAGGCTTTTCATTCCCATCTGATATTCTGGCAACCCATTTCCCAAAAGAAATGCAAATACCCCCAAAGCATATGAGAATATGTTCAACTAGGCTGCTAACTACAGAAATGCACATTAGCGTGGAGAATTAACACTGCGGATAAAAGAATTCTAACACTTAGTGCTGGCAAAGGAGAAGCAACATTTTCACCCCCTGCTGGTGGTAAATTAGTATGACCTTTGTGGAGGACAGCTCAACACTGGTCATCAAAACTATGTTAGCATGTTCTTTGACGGAGACTTCTAGTAATTTATCCTAAAGAAACAAGAAGACGGGCATTAAAATACAAATGGGTAAGGACAGTTATTCTGGATTTTTTTCTAACCTCAAGACTTTGGAAATAACCCATGTCTTCAGCACAAAATTGCTAGAAGAAAATAGGCTAAACCTATATGTAGACTACTGCAGAGCTATCAAAAAATAACAAACCTCTATTTATGCATGGATGGAAAGTCTTCAAAAAGTGTTGTTAAATACAGAAAAAGTTTGCAAAAAAAAGCTATATGTAGACCATGTCTGTTTTTAAAAAGCAAAATGGATACATGTGTACGCACGTGCGTGCACACACACGGAACTAAAATGTTCCGGTTATCCCTGGGAGGCCCAATAACAAGGGACTTTTGCTGTATTCTTGGCACCCTTATGAACTACCTCAACCATTTACAATAAACATATATGACTTTGTGATGCCCCACACATTTCTTATTGCAGAGCATGTGCGGGGGTGGGAATGAAATTCAGGCATCAAGAAACAATCTTTGTATCCCCTCACTATATGGCTATCCCTTGTTGCCAAGTCAGAAGCAACTTTCTAAATATGCTGAAGTGTATATTTGGGTTTTCCTACATTTTTATTTACAAATTCTTTTATTCCATGTTCTTGAAAAGCAAAACAGAATGCTAGGATAGACAATTTCAAACTCTTCCAGGATGACAACTTTTAAAAAATCCTCAAAATTTTAGGGATGGAAAGTAGGTGATTCGAAGCCATGTTTGATCTCCACCATGACGCCATTTGGCAGCTGTCATGACCCTCCCTCCCTTTCATGGATGAGAAAACTGGGCTTCTGAAAGATTAATAAATCACACGGAGTCACAGAGCAGGTAAGCAGCACAGTGGAGCTGTGAGGGAGGACTCTTCTCAGGACCGTATTAGCTTCCTACAGCTGCCATAATACAACACTACAAACCGAGTGGCTTAAACCAGGGGTCCCCTGTCCCCAGGCCACAGACTGTTACCGGCTTGATCTGTATTTACAGCTGCTCTCCATTACTTGCATTACTGCCTGAGCTCCACCTCCTGTCAGATCAGCAAAGGCATTAGATTCTCATAGGAGCACAAACCCGAAAAGTGCACAATAAATGTGAAGCGCTTGAATCATCCCCACCCCAGGTCTGTGGAAAAATTTGCCTTCCATGAAATCGGTCCCCGGTGCCAAAAGGGTTGGGGACCACTGACTTAAACAACACAAACACATTGTCTCACAGTTCTGCAGCCTGCAAGTCTGAAACCAAGGTGTCCTCGGAGCCACAGTCCCTGTTAAACTTACAGGGAAGCCGCCTCTTCTAGCTTCCAGGCTTTGCTGCAATCTTTGGCCTGGAGATGCATGACTACAATCTCTGCCCACTTGTCCCACGGCAGCCTACTCCCCGTGTCTGACTGTCTCTGCCTCCTCTTCTTATAAGGACACTAGTCATAGGGGATTAGGCCCCACCCTACTCAAACAGAACCTCATCTTCACTTGTTGACATCTGCAAAGACAGTTTCCAAATAAGGCCACATTCCTCCGTAATGGGGGGCAAGGACTTCAACATATCTTTTTAGGGGACACAATTTAGCCCATAACAGGGACCAAGTCAAGTCTATACTCCATCCTCTAGTGATCTTACCTGCAGCACCATAATCCAGTAGTGTCATGTCTGTGTTGTGCCTGGTTTCATCTGCCCTCTTCAGGACAGTGGAAGGCCACTCCCTTCTGCCTCCAGGCGAGTCTAAATTCACACTACTCAAGGAGGATGATCTCCTGTTCTGCTGTAACAGCTCCTCCTTCAGCCTTGACTCTCATTAGCCATCGAGGGCATCTCTGAGGTTATTTATTCTTCTAGTTCAGGTTCTGCTCTTGAGTTAAAACACATTCAAGAGCTTTGCAAGTTAAGAGCACTAGACAAATGTGGAGTGAATAGGATTCGCTTTCTCAGAGCCTCTGATTTAGGGCCAGATCAAACACCCCACGGGAAGAAGGGGGAGACATGATACTATTTTAATATGTCCCTGATATAACTCATTGCCTTCGCAGTCCAGCTCAGACACCAAAAGCAAATTACCAATCCATCACTTCTCGACTGAATTGGTTACTTTTCTTTTTAAATTTCTGGAGTTGTTTCCAAAAGCAGCAAGGATGCTGCTGAAGTCAGTCAACAAAAGGCTATCAAACTATCCGGTCGACTGGTGGTTTTCAGGCCAGCGTGTTTGGCTCAGCAAATTGGAAAAGGACACAGAGCAAGCAGCCTGGGGGAGAACCAGTGGGCCCATCTACTTCACGTGAGAGGACACACAAAGGACTCGTGTCTCAGGACATCCACTGCAGGGTCCTCCCATTCCCATCCCAATGTGCAGCTGAGCAGAATGCCTTTAGGAGGTCCATTTGGAACAAGAGAACCACCTCTCAAGCTACACTGTGACCCCGTGTTGTAGAATTAGAAGGCTGTCCAGGTGAACAACATCTCCCATCAGCCTCCACCTCCATCTCAGCGAGCTGACTGACAGCCCAGGAGACAGCTGGGCCTGGGGTGCCTCCACACAGCCGCACCTGTGCTGCAATCACATGCAAAATGTCAGAAACCCCCAATGAGAGTCAAGCTGGACCTTCTGTGGCAAGCATCCCACAGCCCTCGCAGCTGATGGCGGCAGGAGGCTGTTCTTCCTGTGGGCTTACACAGTGCAGAGAGTGCCACAGACAAACGTGAAATTCCATGTCATTCAGCCCTGCCAAGTTCCTCCTACACTCATTTCTCCCCACACCCTCCCTCTCCAGCACCTCCTTCCTTTCCTCAGTATCACTCTCTCATTTCCAAATCTCCCCACTCTTCATTTATTAAGAACTTTTGTTTGTTTTTTTGAAAACAGGCTAAAAATGACCCAAGTAAAGAGGCATTGTCCAATACAGTAGCCACTAGCTGCCTGGAACTATTTAAATCCTTTAAAATTAAATCAAGTTAAAAATCCAGTTCTGGCTGGGCACAGTGGCTCACACCTATAATCCCAGCACTTTGGGAGGCCGAGGCAGGTGGATCACCTGAGGTCAGGAGTTCGAGACCAGCCTGGCCAACATGGTAAAACCCTGTCTCTACTAAAATTACACAAAATTGGCCAGGTGAAGTGGTGCATGCCTGTAATCTCAACTACTCAGGAGGCTGAGGCAGGAGAAACACTTGAACCCAGGAGGCAGAGATTGCAGTGGGCCAAGATCACGCCACTGCCCTCCAGCCTGGACCACAGGGCAACACTCCATCTCATTAAATAAATAAATAAATAAATATCCATTTCCTCAGTGACTATCCACATGCCAAGTACCCAATGACCACATGTGGCTAGTGGCTACCATATCGCACAGCACAGATACAGAACACGGCCATCGCCACCAAGCATCTATTGGACAGCTCTGTTGTCATAAAGAAAATGTGTCCCCTCCTTCCTCTATCCCCAGCCCCCTCCTGAAGGGGAGGCGACCCTGCTGCCAGTCTCCTTTGTATCCGCCATACGCCTTCACAAGTGTGTGTGGGTGCAAACCTCTTTTGTTAAAACAAATGAGAAAAGACTATACACACTATTTTGAGCCATGCTTTCTTCACTTAATGCAGCTTGGAGGTCACAAGGTAAGTATAAAGATAGTGCTTCATTCTTTAGAGTGGCTGCATAGCAATCCACGGTCACCAGGCCAATGTCACCAACCCCACCCACACCCCCCGGCTCCTCTGTCACCCACTGTGAGGCAAGCTCCCTTCTCTCCCAAACACTCTCATCCTACCCTCCCAGTAGAATTATCAAATGATGTAACAACTATGGAAAATAGTATAAACGCTCCTCAAAAATTTTAAAAGAACTGCCATGGGATCCAGCAATCCCACTTCTGAGTATTTATCCAAAAGAACTGGAACCAGGGTCTCAAGGAGATATTTACACACTCATGTTCATAGCAGCATTATTTATTCACAATGGCCAAACTGTTCAATGGATGAACAGATAAACAAAATGTGGCATATATTTACCATAGAATATTATTCAGCCTTTATGCAGGGCACGGTGGCTCACGCCTGTAATACCAGCACTTTGGGGGGCCGAGGCAGGCAGATCACTTGAGGCCAGGAGTTCAAGACCAACCTGGCCAACATGGCAAAACTCCGACTCTACAAAAAAATACAAAACCTAGCCAGGTGTGGTGGTGCATGTCTGTAGTCCCAGCTACTCAGTAGGCTGAGGTGGGAGACTCACCTAAACCTGGGAGGCTGAGGTTGCAGTGAGGTGAGATCGCGCCCCTGCACTCCAGCCTGGGCAAGAGATTGAGACTACTTCTCAGAAAAATAAATAAAAATGAAAAAGATTATTCAGCCTTTAAAAAGAAAGAAATTGTGTCACATGCTACGAAAGATAGATGATCCTTGAGGACATTATGCTAAGTGAAATAGGCCAGTCACAAAAAGACAAATACTGTATAATTCCATTTATATGAGGTATCAAAAGTAGTCAAATTCATAGAAACAGGCAGTACAATGGTGATTGCTAGGGACTGGTGGCAAGGGAAAATGGGGGGGTAGTTCAATGGGCAGAATTTCAATTTTGCAGAATGAAAAAGTTCTGGAGATTCGTTTCGCAACAACGTGAATACACTTAACACTACTGAACCATATACTTAAAAATGATTAGGCGAATGCATTTTATATTGTGTTTTAACAAAACAAAATAAAAATAAAAATTAATTTTTTTTTTTTGAGACAGTCTTGCTCTTTTGCCAGGCCCCAGGCTGGGGTGCAGTGATGCAATCTCAGCTCACTGCAACCTCCACCTCCCGGCTTCAAGCAATTCTCCTGCCTCAGCCTCCGGAATAGCTAACACTAGAGGCACGCACCACCACACCCACTTAATTTTTGTATTTTAGTAGAGACGGGGTGTCACTGTCTTGGTTAGGATGGTCTCAATCTCTTGACCTCATGATCTGCCCACCTCAGTGTCCCAAAGTGCTGGGGATTACAGGCATGAGCCACCACACCTGGTCAAAAATAAAATTTTTTAAAATGCAAAACAAAAACTATCAGGGCTACACTCTGGTGGTGCTGAGGTGCTGAAGCCAAACTCTCTCTTCCCGAGTATAAAATACCCCATCATATCCACAGTAAGGATACACAGTCACCAGGTGGCAAGGCTGAGGAAGGTTTCTAGTTGCTTTGCATAGGTAATTCAAGCTCAAGATTTATTCCAAGACTTTGAGCCCAATTCAAAAAAATAAAGGGAATTAGCTAAGAGCCAGTTGCACATTTTCCAATTTCCTCTAATATTACTCTCCAGCAAGTAACTGAAAACCAATGGCTTTTCTAGCTGTGCCCCTCGTAACTCATTTACACTCATTAATATGCAAACATCGGCTTCTCAGCTGGCAGTGATTTCGTTACTTTTAAACTTACATGGGGTAAGTCAGGGATTAAAACTTTAAACCAAAGCCAACAACATAGAGGATTCCATCATTTAAATCCCTAGATTAGGAATCTCCAAGTGAATTCATTGGCATTGTCACTTGAACAATTACCTGGGAATTAATCAAAGCAACTCCTCTGAGTTTTTGTATTTTGAGCAATAATATATACTTCTAAAAAACAGTACCTGTTTGGGAGATTATTTTAAAAAGTGAAACCAAAGACATTTCTCGTCTTCAATTGTGATCTTGGAAAACCTCCAGACCTGACAAATGTTCACCCAGATCCCAGCACTATAGAAAAGCCACAATTATTTGTGGCTTTGTGACTAATATGTACAAAACTCATTTCAGCAGAAAGGAAATCAGATTAAAAAGCAAATTAGAAGAGTGAAATTGGAAAACTCTGAATTCAATTCCTTCTGGAATTGCAAATCAAATTATGTATTATTAGCTCTAAAATAAGAAAGAAAAAGCAGAGGGAAAACTTTCTCCTTTGAGGGCATTGCCTAGCACAAATATAATGTAAGCCACATATGTAATTTTAAATTTCTAAAAGACATTTTAAGAAGCAAAAGCAAAAAAAAAAATGTTAATATATCCAAAATATTCTAGTATCAACATGGAATGAACATTTTAAAACTATTAATACTTTTTCTCATTAAGTCTTTAGAATCTGGTGTGTATATTATACTTACAACATATCTTAGTTCAGACAAGTCACATATCAAGTGCAAAAATACTGCACTAGTGGCAATCATATTGGACAGTACAGCTATAGAATCAAGGATGGTGTGTTCTTCTGACAAGACAGTGATTAGCTCCTGAAATCTGAGTACATCTCTACATTACACTCTCTAGACTTCTGACTGAATTCCTCAAATACCCAGAACAGCTTGGGTTGGATACATTAGTTGCTCCTTCGGCTAGACTGGCGTTAACTCAAGGTTGGTCCCCACAGTACAGGTTAAGAATCCTTTATCCAAAATGCTTAGGACCAGAAGGGTTTCAGGTTTCAGGTTTTTTTGGATTTGGAGATGGCTCCATATACATAATGAGATATACTGGGGATGGAACCCAAATCTAAATATGAAATTCATTTATGTATCATATATGCCTTGTATACATAGCCTGAAGGTAATTTTATGCAATATTTTAAATAATTTTGTGCATTAAACAAAGTTTTGACTGATTAGTCACATGAGGTCAGATGTGGAATTTTCTACTTGCGACATGTTGGTGCTTAAAAAGTTTTGAATTTGGGAGTATTTCAAATTTTGGATTTTCAGATTAGAGATGCTCAACCACCATTTGAAATTTTTAAGTCAGTTTACTACTATTGTTTCCTTAGGATTTTTTTCAACCACAAATCACTTTTACAAATTAACTTTATCCTACATGATACTATCTGTGATATAAGTTTGATACTTTAATTGTATTTGCTAAAAGAACTAATGCCCATTAAAATAGACATGTAACACTTTTTTTTTCCCTTTTTTTTTTTTTTTTTTTTTGAGACGGAGTTTCGCTCTTGTTACCCAGGCTGGAATGCAATGGCGCAATCTCGGCTCACCGCAACCTCCGCCCCCTGGGTTCAGGCAATTCTCCTGCCTCAGCCTCCTGAGTATCTGGGATTACAGGCATGCACCACCATGCCGAGCTAATTTTTTGTAGTTTTAGTAAAGACGGGGGTTTCACCATGTTGACCAGGATGATCTCGATCTCTCAACCTCGTGATCCGCCCGTCTCGGCCTCCCAAAGTGCTGGGATTACAGGCTTGAGCCACCGCGCCTGGCCACGTCAATACTTTTATAGTGATAATCACAGTTTTAATATTGGGCATTTTCTGTTTTGGTTTGACTCACACTGCTTCCTTGGAGCTGGTCAAGAAATAGTCAAGTGACTTTCAAGGGGCAATGCAGAATATGGAATGCTTTATGAATTTGTGAGCCATCCTCAGGCAGCAGCCATGCTTATGCTTATCTGCTCTCCATTGATCCAATTTTAATGTATATGCTGCTGAAACAAGTGCGAAACCCTGTTTTATACATGGACACTCATGAGTCATAGATGAAGCTTAGCTCCGTTCAATCCAACTCACTTAATTGAGATTCAGAGAATTATATCGAATGGCTTCCTGTGAAGTGGAACTTTAAAATATATTTGAAACTTGAGGTAGATATGCAAGTAGCCTGGGAGATTTTTATCATTGAATAGATAGAAATTGATTACTTGAGGGGCCAACTGCAGTTTGTTTCCCACTGCTATGTGAAAAGACAACATAGAACCTTCTGCTCTCTTACCAAAGCTGCTGCACAGGATGTAAAAAACCCTCAAGATACAAATCTGATAGCAAAAGGAAAAGGGAACTCTGATCTCTTCCTGCAACATTATTTGAACATCTCTGACTGGGGAGAACAATCTCAACTAATATTTGTTAGAGAAAAGACCAACAGGGGTCTCAAAGGATAACTTATCATGAAGGCCTAGGCTAAGTCTAGCTAAGATGTGGGCTCCAAATAATGTTTTTAGTGTAGGAAAACCATCAATCTGCTCACTATTTGTGTGGGTAAATCTAGGAGGCCTGGCTCCCAGAGCAGGGTGCTGAGAACAATGGCTGAGCATAAGTAAATAACCTAATAAACACTGTAGCTTTGAATTCTATGTATGAATCACCATGAAAACTGAGGGGTCTGAATCAGTGAATGCATCCTTGTGGCAAAGGTCAATCATTATTAGATTGCAGGACCAGTTACAATAGCAAAAATACAGAAGTGAATCCATGGAAACAACAGAATAATTAGAATGGCCTTTTCCCCCCTTCTGACTTGTAAAAAAAGTTTGCCTTCCTTGGACTTAGAAAACATCTTAGCTTCTTGGAAAATTCAAAGAAGGAAGACACAGAGTATAGCCCCAGGGGACAATGCAAGACTTTCTGCTAAATTGAACATTTCAACATCCAAAGCTCATTAGAAAAGTCAGGCCAGGCATGACAGCTAGCATTTTGAGAGGCCGAGGCAGGAGGATTACTTATGCTCAGGAGTTCAGGACCAGCCTAGGTAACATAGTGAGACCTTGCCTCTACAAAATAAAAAAGAAAAAGAAAGAAAGAAAGGAAGCAGAAGTCAAAGATGTGGCTCTATTTTCATCTGATACATGGGGATTATACTTAGAATAAGATGAACCACATTGAGATCCCTAGGCATAAAGGTCTTAAAAGTCCTGAAAGAATCTTGCATTCTACTTCTAACTAATCTAGCCTTCTGCTTGATTTCTAGCTAAAAAGTGGACTAACTCTTGCTATTTCAAATGACCTGAACCAAACTATGAGCTCTAAGCTAATGTATATGATTCAATGGTTGCAATTATTTTAAACATCAATTTAGTATTAACTGGTCTTTTAATACAAACACTTACCTTGTCAAACCACAATAAATAGCATAATTCTCTGCATCTCATACACACATCTTGAGTAAAGACATTAATATTTTGCTGAAGAAAAATACCGACAATATCTGATGAGCCATAATGTACAGGAAGCATGAGGACTGTTCTAAAATAACAAAGAAATAACTCCATTCAACAACTTTAATAAAGTCATTAATAAATAGCTAGTTTGATACACTTTATCAATTTAATATCCTGCCTGTGAATGTAGACATAATAACCATTTACATGTACTAGCTTGTGTCTATAAGCATCTTGGGTGCTCAAGTGTTGATTCTTGTAAATTATCACAAAGGCTAAAAGAAAGAAACAACAAGGAAATCTCTTGTTCCCGTGGGGTGTGACATTATACAAGTTGCTAACTTGTAGTCTCTTAATGGCCAAGACACTGTGCTGAGGTCATTTATCTGAAGTAGGCAAAGATTTAAATGAATATTTCCCCATTGGTTTCCTAGTCTGATAAATTGTAATTTATATCAACTGGGAGTCAGATAAGAGCCATTTACAACCTGAAAACAATAAATAAAAACAACAACGGCAATACTAGCAGTCATAAACTAAAAGTCCACACTTCAGAAATTAATGAAACTAATACAAAAACCTTTAGCTCATATAAGATTACAAGACAAAAACATCAGATTACAAATAACAAACACTCTATATTATAAGAGAAAATGGAGCCTACTATATGTCCTTTAGGTTGCTTAGTCCAGATATTTGCTTTTCTATCTGATCATTTGTGTTAATATTATTCACTATATGCCAATAATTATGTTAATCTTGTTAATATTTCTGACTTGAGTGACTCCACTCTAGAACACTCCGGTTTTTATTTTAAACAAGAACTACTGTACTGTCTCAGCCTATCAACAGCACATACATTTGCTTGGTTTTTCACTAAAAATTCCACCAATTGCGTTCTCTTGCAAATTATAGCAGATAAAAGCGATTTTTCCATCCTATAAAACAGCAAAAAAAAAAAATTCACAAAATTACAAATTTATCAAATGAAAAACCTTCTCTAAGATGTCTGAACTTCAACATACAATATAGAAAGGAAGTGAATGAGAACCAGTCCCCTCCTTCGCACTCCTCTGTGCTTTCTGACGTGCTGCTCTCTGCCTTGCAAACCCCCTCCCCGGCCTCCCCACATAACTGTGGTCATCACCAAAACTCCCTTCAAACCTACCAGTCCCAAGAATCCTGCCGCGATCACAGCACTTAGCATGGCCTATTGTAATCTCTACACTGTTTCCTACTGAAACCAAGAGCTTCATGAGGGTAAGGCCTGTATCTTTTATCTCGATAGCCCCCAAACCTAAAACACAGTAGCAAATATGGCACATTTTTTACATAAATTAATCATCTAAATTATTTTCTCTAGAGCAGTGTTTCTTAAACTATATTCCAAAGAATATTTGCTTATTGTATCCTGAGCAAGACTCCATGACAATCTGCATATGAGAAGTATTACAAAACTGGATTTTATATAAAATAATCAAAAAATCTCTTGAACTTTACCTAAAACCCATCTGACAATACTTTTTGTGGCAAATACTAATATTTAAGGAATTAAAAGTCTCAGAGATACAGTTTCCAGAGCTCTCCAATACAGATGGAGGTTTCCTCTGCGTGGTGCAAACTTGCTTGATCCACTTCTATCAATGATGTTAGGATTCCAGATGCCAATGTCAGGCATTCCTGCTCCAAATGGGCCACTAAGGAAATGAGCTTTGAATTAAGAATGATTGGCTTCAAATGTACATATTTTCCATATTATTAAACAGTCCATAGTCTTCTTTTAAGGCAAAAGAACAGATTTTTATTTTAACTGTTATAAAGCTCAGTATGTTCTGTTTAAGAGAGAGAGGTTTTAAAAACTTAAATATTAAAAAAACCAAAGCTCAGTAAGAAATTCTATCTCAATTGTAATGGTAATATAATGCGGGGACCCTAAAGCAACTCTGCTTTTTAAATCCATTTTTTCTGGTTTGCATTTAAATGACTATTTAAATTTTTTTTTATTTTAGGCTAAATATGAAGGAAATGCAAATATAATGAATTTCTCATACTGATTCATATGGGTTATTTCTAGCATAATGAAAGTCAACAAGTCACTTGCATTCTTAAGGAAGATTGCTGAGGAGAAAGATATAATGCCTGCAATATTCAGAAACTATCCAACTATAACCAGGAATAGCCTATAAAAAAATCCTGGGTGTTCATATGAGAACATGATTATTTGTGGTATAGATAAAGAGATTTAAACTAAATTTAAAAATTCAATCCCGTAACTGAGGGATTTATATAGACTATATATTATAAACACATACACATTGACTTAAAAGCCTTGAAATCTTTATCAAAATATACAACAACATAAAAGTTGTAAACTCAAATACCCACAAGGACAAAGGAAGGTTAAAAGCAAACTAAAGAATATTTGCCTTTATAAAGGAGCACCCTCTGCACAGCAGGCCAATAGTGATAGAAACTCAGGGGACACCATATTTAATTTTTTAAGACAAATGTGAAGTCCAGATTTCTGCATAAGTCTTCTAAATTTTACATGTTGACTCAATTTATAAAGGCAATCAAATCTGTGCACATTTAGAATATAGCCCCTTTGTTTTTATATTTGCTATGAACATGTAACTAAATGGTTTTGTGTAATCCAAGTATTTGCATGTAAAAGATTTTCTTTCTCTGGTATAATATGTTTTACAAAAAAAAAAAAAAAATTCAGGCCCTCATATATAATAAAAATTGCTATTAAGACTCATAACACCCACTTCAAGAATTTTTCCATCATGTACTCATTTAAAATCTATTTATAAATAATTATCCCAGATTGTTAGCCAAATAGTTTATATGACTGCCAAACTAAATTATTAAAATAATGTATATCAAATTTATATCAACTTCATGGATTTCCATGTGTAAAGCTGACATCCTGGTTATGCTAAAGATCTATAAACTTAACAGATATACTGAGATAGTTCACAATACAACATGAACTAAAAAAAATTTAGGATTGGCTATTATTTTAATTGAGAAAACCCAACTTTTAATGAACATTTGTTGACACATAATCACCTGTGTGGTGACAAAGGGCCATGAAATCACTGAAGAGTCAGCCTTTACTTACTGAAATATTTCCTATAAGCAAATTTTTAAAGACTCTCTGAATGGCAGTGAATGATTAATGGTGGGAAAAAAAGGTATTATTCTGTAAGCTGAGAGTTACTGCCAATAATATTCCCTGTCACTCCCAGTCACAGACATAGAGACAGACAGGTATGTCAGACAAATCTTACTGGAAAGGGGAACTTGAAGAAAGTAGCCCTAGAGAACGCCAGCTCTTCTAGAGGTTTTGTACATTTTTTTGAGGAACGGAAATGTTCATATTGTACGTATGTATTTTGGGTTCTTAAACAGGAGCATATCCAAACCTGGAGGTTTTGTTTTTGTTTGTTTGTTGCTGTTATTATGGTTGGAGATAAGAGTCTTACTGTGTTGCTTAAGCTGGACTAAAACTCTTAGGCTCAAGCTGGGACTACGATAACATGCCACTGTGCCCAGATCAAGAAAACTTTTTTTTTTTTTTTTTTTTGAGACGGAGTTTCGCTCGTTACCCAGGCTGGAGTGCAATGGTGGGATCTCGGCTCACCGCAACTTCCGCCTCCTGGGTTCAGGCAATTCTCCTGCCTCAGCCTCCC